>CM047428.1:55679268-55780132 GCA_026168455.1 Theocolax elegans
CCGTACAAAAACTGCATTAGTCTGTGTAAGCACATAAACAAATTTGTGCATAAATGTAATATTAATATTTAATTTATGTTTGAATAAAAATTATATGAAAAATACAATTTGTATTAATATTTAAAATGTCTTGTGAATTCTAATCTATTTCTAATCAGCTTATTAACAGTCGGGGAATCTTTCATGCGTATGAAAAATATGATTTGATTGGAAATATTAAAAAAATTTTGTAAGTATTGGCAATAGTTCACATATACTTTACCAATATGTTTGCAATTGCGAATCCAATACATTGCCGAAATATTGGCATCGTATTGGCAATAGTTCACATATATTTTACCAATATGTTTGCAATTGCGAATCCAATACATTGACGAAATATTGGCATTGTGTTAAACGTTATATTTTGGCAACTATTGGTAACATATTGGCGTAACATTGCAGGATGTCGTTTACCAATACTGTGTCAATTGATTTACAACATATTGTGAATGTGTTCTACATACATTTCCAATAGCGATGTCTAAAATATTGGTACTATATTTCCAATAGTATCGATTTTACGCGGGCCCTATCTACATAACTTTTGGTTTTATCGGTTTCATCATAAAACATTTTAACAAATTCTGGATGTCCAACGTACCAAAATTTTAATTTACACATTTGTGGACTTTGTGTGATTTTGACTGCAATGTGCAAAGCATTGTATCGACAACCTTCCTATGATTATAAAAAATTAAAAAAATAAATTTTAATCAGAATAATTCAGAAAATTTAAATTAATAAAAAATTTGTCACAATAAATGAATGTTGAAACTTTGACTGCAATGTGCAATGAATTGTATCGACAACATTCCTATGATTATAAAAAATTAAAAAAATTAATTTTTAATCAGAATAATTCAGAAAATTTAAATTAATAAAAAATTTGTCACAATAAAAGGATGTTGAATACTTTATACTTTGATATAAAACTATAACCAAACAAAATGCATGTCAACAGAGATTACTGATCTGACAGTAGCAGTATAATATAGCGCCTTCTCGCTGACACTTCTAAACTAAATGTCCTGCCAATCGTTAGGAGCTCTGTACGCGTTCTTTGACCGGCTGGCACGCAACGCTGTCTTTCTATGTCACACATCTTCCATATCGCTATCTCTTTTCGCTTTCTATAGACATATATATATATATATATATATATATACATAGGGAGACGAAAAAAGGGAAGAAGCAGAAATCGAGAAAAGGAATTCGGCAAGCAATATCTTTGGCATCGATTTTCTTAATTATGCGTGAATGAATTCGGACAAAACTTGTTGTACAGTGAGGGTTAGCAATAAGGAAAGTAATGCGAGGCCAATAGCACAAAATAAATAAGTAATATTGAAGTGGTTAAAAAGTAAAAATCTGGGGGGGGCTAGTTAGCTGTATATAATGGCTCTCGCGCCTATACTTGCGTCAGCCGCTATCGCGCCTTTTGACAAGTTCTTATGAAAAAATTGCTTTAGCTATTCTTTTGGAGCAAGGAAGTAGTGGCTTTAATCTGGGTTACCGCTCTTTGTGGAAGCGAATAAAAAATGTCTACGGATAAATAGTAAAGCAGAAAACTGTTTTGCAACTTTTGCAAATAATAGACTCTGAAGGAGTGGAAGCTCGCAAGAGGTATACATTAAAAAGGAGAACATATTATGTTCCAGGACGTAATTACTTGCGGCATGCCAATAATCACGATAAGATCAAGAGATATGGATTTGCTATTTATTGATGCATAGATGGATATTCTAAGAAGGTAATAAATAAATTATATAACTTTAAAATAAAACGTCGATACGATATATTGTTGTCCATGTAAAGATTATATTTGTATACATTCTGTGTACTATTTTTAGTATAAATTGTATTATAGGTGATATTTATTAATGTGGGCACATCAAATAATGCCCCTGGAGTCATCGGTCATTATTATTTGCAAGCCATAGAAAAATTAGAATGTTTATAAATATTATTGAGGATAGATAATGGTACAGAAGCTTCCTTAATGGAAGATTTGCATAAATTGGGTTATACCCAGAACTTTGGCAGTCTTTCAAATATTTATTTAATAATTTAATAATATTTGGTATCATCCCTGGCTCGTAGTAACAACATTCTGCAATATCTTTCTTTAAATTCTGGGGAACACCATCTGTTTTTGGTACAGTCTTATTTTCAAGACACTTTTTAGCGAATCAAATATAAAAAATGATTTATGATAATCCCAAACTCGTCTTTTTGAATATAATTCAATTAAAGTACAACCAAGTGACCAGATATCACATTGTACTGTAGCTTCCTGTCTATGCAAAAAAATTTCTGGTGGCATGTATAATAGGGTGCCACAAAATTGTTCCATTATTGTCGATTGTAAATTTGTTTCAATATCCTTACATTTACCCTAGTAGAAATTTGAATCTAAGAACTAGGAATTAAACATTGGTATTAAATACCTTGAGATGAAATGCTTTTTCACCCATTTTTTTTACACTTAATAGAGTGACCATAACCTCAAGACATTCGAATAATGTTTCCAGCTTTCCGGTAACAGTAAACTTCAAATTTCTATAGTTTCGGATGGATTTCTAATGTTTTCGTCTGATTTACAACTAATTTCTGTTACATTTCCAATATTTACGTACATGTGATTTTATTATATTTTTCACTTGTCCGTGTTTAATAGACATTTAATAGCGCATAACTAGACTCAAATTTGATCTATGTTTATAAGCTAAAAATTAGCTCAAAACAGAATATAAGTTATATTTTAGTCTATTTAATGGTTAAAAATTGGGAGAAAAAGCGTTTCACCGGGAGGATAAAAATGAGCACATTTTTCGCCTATTTTTCACCCATTTTTCGACCATTCTATTTAGAATATCTATTTATTACCTATTTAATGGAATACGATTTCTACTAGGATACCTAGGCCTAGATAACATAATTTCGTAACGTAATTTCGATTTACAAAAATATTGTCAGATTTTATATCTCTATGTATAATATTCTGCAAATGCAAATAAGCAATTGCACAACACAACTCATAAGCAATTTTCTTACATTGTAAATCATATAAATTAAAATTTCCCTTTAATTCTGATTTAAAAATTACATCAGATAAAGAATATGAGTCAAAATATTCCATGACAATGTGGAATTGAGTAAAAGTCGATAATGCTTATAATATTTGGATGCCTGACTTTTTCTAAAAGTTTTATTTCTTTCAAAATTGTTTTGTCAAAATTTCCCTTTTGTAAAGATTTCCAATTACATTAATGTGAAGGGTACTTATTTATGAAGTAAAAATAGTAATTATAAATTAATTAAATTTATCAATAATATAACATTTTGTTAATTTTACAAACTTCAAATTATGATAAATCATAAATATTTTTGTTCTTACTACTTGTCGGCTTCAAAAATTGAAAATCATTTTTACTAGTCTTGTTTCCAACAGTTGAAATAAGGTTACTGGTGAAACATGTTGTTTTTTTTTCTGTTTGGGTACACTTTGTCAACGGTGAATATGACAGAGCTGGAACAGATTTGTTAACAGTTGATGATTTACTATGCTCATTACTGCCAACTGCACATAATTTTAAACTGCTGTTACCATCTTTTAATGTAACTGATTTATTACTATCATCACTTGTTTTTCTAACCAAATTACTATTAAGATTTGGTACTTTTAACATTGAGCAAGATGGAAAGTTAAAGGACTATTCAATAGATGACTTTCTTGGAGCTGAATAGTTATCACCTATATTAACAATATCAGTTTTTTCTAAATCTACGAGAAGAGGATCTTCAAACATTTTTTTCGCCGATGACATTTTAATTGTATTATAATGTTTGGAACAATTTTCTTTTTTGCTAGATATTTTGCATTGCGCTTCTGCAAATTCCGAAGAAAATATTTTCTTTAAATTACGTTTTTTTGGCTGGCTTTTTTCAATGTCGACTTGCATCCATCCTTCACAAACGTTGAAAGTAAATATACAATTTCATGTAATGTGTTTTTTTTGGGTGCAGTCTTCATGTACTCCCAAAAATCACATTCTTCCCCAGTTGCATTTGTAAATGCTGGGGTTATAACTCCTTCATGGGTTCCAATATTTGTTTCACTATTAGTAAAACAATATTTGTTGCAGTCAGTGACGTAAGAATCCAACATTAAATTTTTCATTACAAAATTTTAACGTTCGGTAAGCAGAACATCTTGCTGGCGTCGCATATCATCTTGCGACAGGCGTCTAAGGTAAGATCTCCAGTTCCTTACTGAGGAGTCCAAGCTGGAGATCGAGGACGAAACGCCTTTAATTATTTTAAAAGGCCGTGCTCTGGGAAATTCCACCAACCATAGTGGACAAAGAGTACGATAGGCCTGCTTTATTCTAAAAGTAAAGCATTTGGTTCGGAGAGACCGATATTTTATATATATATATATACATATTACCGAACGTTAAAATTTTGTAATAAATAACTCGCGATACGGTCTAAAAATTCGCGCTCTGGCTGGTGGCTTTTCCCACCACCAGAGGGAGACGACTATCTCTCTACACTCGTTGGAGAGATCGTCGTCTAATTTCTATATATATAGCCGCAGAACATCTTGCTGGCGTCGCATATCATCTTGCGACAGGCGTTTAAGGTAAGATCTCCAGTTCCTTACTGAGGAGTCCAAGCTGGAGATCGAGGACGAAACGCCTTTAATTATTTTAAAAGGCCGTGCTCTGGGAAATTCCACCAACCATAGTGGACAAAGAGTACGATAGGCCTGCTTTATTCTAAAAGTAAAGCATTTGGTTCGGAGAGACCGATATTTTATATATATATATATTAAATTTTTCATATCCTTCATAGAATATTCATGATTATAGTTAACATGAATTTTTTTCATAGCGCCAATTGCTGATCCCATGTTTTTATATTGCGATCTTATATTATCTCTGTGCTTCCCACCAATGAGTAAAACTCGCTTCACAAATGTCTTTTCGACTTCATCAACATCATCATCACTTGATAAACTTCTTTCTTTAATTTGTTTTTTGTTTGAAATATTTTCTAAGCTGACCTGCCATAATACAATATACTGTAAAATACACTGTATTTTAAAATAATAAAGTTTAGCACTCAAATAATATTTACCTTAGCTGTTTTATTTTTATCATTTCAACCTTTTTATTGTACAGATTATCAAGTATCTCTGTGAAACGCTTTTTTTCTGGTGTTTAACTGGACCGGGCTTTCAGCTGCAAATAAGTAGGAAAATTAACATGAATATTACTTATTTAAACGTAATATTT
The DNA here is from genome assembly GCA_026168455.1 of Theocolax elegans. NCBI lineage: Eukaryota > Metazoa > Arthropoda > Insecta > Hymenoptera > Cerocephalidae > Theocolax > Theocolax elegans. The sequence goes on from CM047428.1 coordinate 55,684,611, forward strand.
ATGTACACTTTATTAGCTCAAAGAAGTCGGTGTTTCATTAAAACTTTACTTAGAATTAAATTTTTTATAGGTAAACAAATTGTTTAAATTATAACAACGTTAATATTTAAAAAGATATGCAGACAAAAATGTCAAGAAAATTTATAGATTTTGCAAAATTAGAAAAATTCAACTTAAAGAAAAAAGTATCTCTTGATTCATTAAAATAATATTCATCAATAGTCGGCTCCAAGTATATGTTGTCAGCATCGGTTTCCAAAAAAAAATCATCACCATCAACTTTATAAGTTAGTGTGCCATTTACATTAAAATAATCTTTTAATATAGATTTTTTTTTAATTCCATTTTTTCTCCACATGTATTTCACTTCATTTTTAAAGTGAATTTTAATTTTTTTGGCATTATCCATCTATAAACAGTACAATAAATTCAAACATAAAATATTTGTAAAAAATAAAAATTTAGAAACTTCAACTTAGTTTTAAAATTTAAAATTAAATTCATTTACACTCCTAAAAATTAACTCAGTGACTGTGAGTATAGATTAATAAAAATATATATTCCTTTTCATCTTAGACTTTCTTAATTTTAAAGAATTATATAACTTTATATTAGTTTGCTCAGCTATTTTTTTGAAGTTAGAATTGTGGATATATCCTGTTCACGTGAACCGATACGTCTTCAATTCTAACCTCAAAAAAATGGAGTAAAGGGTGTAAATATTTGTTACTTATTGTGGTATATAATTCTTTAAAATGAACTATATATTTTTATTAAATTTATATGCACATCTACATTTCAAAAATACTTACCTTTTAATCACTTTCCTCCGTTTTCTTTGAAGCCATAGAATTGTCGACGTATCCTGTTCACGTTAACCGTACCGCGCCATGCAAATTTCTAGGTACAGTTTACGTACACATGGGTGGCGCATAGGCGCTTCCGTATAAAATAGCTCAGTTACAGAGAGAGCGAAAGTCTCCGGAGTTAAAGATTAAAGGTTCAAATCACGGAAGGTAGAATTTTTTTACTCTTTTTTAAAAATTAAAAAATTTTCTGATAAAAATAAAGTAATTTAACTTTCCTAACTTATTTCCTAGACTTTTTAAAATATTAATTATAAAATCTGGGATATTGTTTAAAGGAATTAGATTTGTGTAAAGAGTATTACACATGTGTGTAAAAATGAAGCTATGTATATTTTATAAACTAAATGTAACTTGTTTTAAGAAAATAAAACATGGAATTCAAAATTTTAACTATCTTTTTATTTCATACAAACGTATCTTAAAGTGTAACTTATTATAAATTATAGTAAATTTAAAAATTACAATGTATTTATAGTATTATTTTTCTATTAATTTCTAACATAACTTTAGTATTATAATATTTAGTATATCATAAAAATATAATATTGTAAATATTAATAAATAAATATTTTTAAATATATATGGGTGAAAATCATCTAACGTGCATATTTGTGTAATAGTGAAATATATCGCATTATATCATATATAAAATTACGAATAAATTATTCTAAGTACAATATATGTAATTTAATGTAAGTCGAACCGTGAAACTTGATAAAAATTGATTTTATTGCCAAGTTTAAGTGCTTAAAGTTTGAAATGTAACGTCCCCTGACTGTAACAAGGCCATAATCTCATATTATCAGGTGCTATTACAGGCGTATTTCTTTATTTCAAAAACGGGTTCGGAAACTTAATTGTTCAATTTGATAACCACAATTAAAATCAAGTTGAAAATCTGAACATTTATTGATTTTTAAAGTGCACTGAACATGCTGAACTTTGTAACAAACTTGTTATCAATAATAGCTGTGTTATGATTAATGTCTTTAAAAATAATTGTAAACATAAAACATTTTTCTAACCAGTGAAATTGTTAACTTTTGGTTTACTTTAAACGTAAAAATTTTATTTTTAATATTTCATGATGTTAAGCAAATAATACGGGCATATTTTTGTGGTAATTCAGCGGTTATCTTTTTTAATGTAATTCCTCTGGCAGAGTATAATTGGAAGACTAATAAACGTTTTAAAAACCAATTCATAGTGGTAAATTTGAGATAAAGTAACTACATAAAAACAGTATTATTCCGATTTGGAAATTTTGATTGTTAACGTAATAAAATTTAAAAAACAATCTATGTAATGTCCCCTGGCATGGTAACGTCCCCTGTCTAAATTTCTTTTATAACAAATATCGATGCTGATCAGTACATGCTTTACTGTTTGGACTAAAAATAACATTATTTCTTAACAATTGTTTTCTCCTTGAATATTTCTCTATCTTGAATTTTAATGAAGTAAGTTGTTACGAATGTAATTTGTATACAGAATGTGAACATTATTATTTAGGGTCGATCTCGTACGAAAATAAGACTCAGAGAAAGAGTAAAATTGTTATTCAAGATAAAAAAGAAGTCACTATTAAAAGAAACAATAAAAAAGAAAGAAAAAATAAGAGGAGAAATAATAAAAATATATAATTTATATTACAAATATAAAAGTTATGTTAAATTGATAAATGGAAGAATTTCTTAATTAATTTTTTATTATTGTTATTATCATTAGGTATAGTTATATTCAATGTATACTTCATAATAAAATATGTTTATCAAAACGTTCTATCCCTATTACAAAATCTCACGTGAGAAATTTCTAAAAAATCGAAAATATGCCTTAAATTGCTTGAAACTTTGATTTTTGAGCTTTCTGGGGGCTTGCATCACTTAAAAGTGACTTCCATACTTAGAAATTGATTTTTTATTATTTAGCAATTTAAACACCGCTCCAATTGAACTATCACATGAAATTTTGTATTAGGGATATATTCCAGATGTTTATGGTTTATATATTAAAATATATGTAATTCACCTGGAATGTAAAAAATTAAAAATCTTCAATACGTTGAGTAACCGATCCTGTATGCCCACTGTCAACAGATACTCTAGAGACTGTTAATTATGGTCCAGAGAAACCAAAAATATATTATTTTTTTTATTTTGTATTTCTTGCATACTAGACGTCAAATGTTCACGTTAGATGATTTTCACCCATATATATATATAGTTAAATTACACATTTCTTTGTAAATAGTACTTACAATTTCATAAATAATTTTCGATAAAATATTGCAGTATAGTTATTGCACTATCTTTTTTTCTCTCAGTATATATTTTATGATACACTGAAGAAAAGTACTTCATTTTAATTGTTGCGTTACTAGTAATATAATAGTAATTGGTATTATGATTGGTTTTCAAATAGAAATAATCAATAGTTGCTCTAACCAAATAAAGTACAGTTAATGTAACTATTTGATCGCTTAAAATAACTAGCTTTATAATACTTATAATGTAATTACTTTTTTCAACGATCGATAAAAATATTTTGGTTACTGTATAAGCGTTTAATAATTTACTACCAATCAGGTTGGTTAAGCCAACTATCTACGGTTACTTGTATCCTTTTCAAAATTTTTACTTAGAATAAGAAGCTTTTTACTATTTTTACTATTGTAATATTAATTTAAAATGTTGAAATTGTACGCTACAGTAAATTTGTTGGTAATGTACTTCAATTTTTCTAATGTACCAATTTTTTATTTTTAATTCATTATTATTCGTATAAATATATCAAAATCAGGAACAATTAAGTTAATTGTATTGAGTTTTATAAATGTTTAATTTATCCAAATTTTGAAGTTATTATTATTATTATTATTATATGTATTGATTTAACAATTTACTTAAAGTGATTTTTAATATAATTATGATATGTTACTGTGTAAAAAAAGTTAAGACGTAAGTGATCATTTATTCGAACATGAGGTAAACATAATATCACATCAAGAATAAACATTTACCATTTACAACATGTTCAACCAAGCTTACACATAAACCATTTTGTATATAAATGCGGAAGTGCGATTGCGTGGAAAATCGGAATTGAGTTGATGGTATTGTGCACATTTATTCCAGTTCTCTCTCCTCAACAACGCCGCCGTAGACGGGTAATCGTTATACCCAGTTCTGCAATTCGATCGTGAAACACGCGCCTGCGTCAAGGCCCCGTCCACACATCGCACCTGTGATCCCAACCCTTTCTTGCAACACGCAAGTGCCTTCTTTTTTATTGGCATCTTTACTACAATTGTGTTTATTACCGACTATTTGATCTCTTATTACAAACAGGTTTATCATATTAAAAGTTTAACTATAAGATAAATTAAATTTATATAAACTTAAAGTTTGGGTGAAAGTAGATACGTATTAAGAAGTAAGCTAAACTGACAATAATATTTATAAAAAGATGCATCCTGATAGAAATCGTATTCCATTAAATGAGTATTAAATAAAATTGATGAAACGTCTTTTCCTATTTTATGACCATATTTGTTAACATAGATTAAGGTTAAATCTAGTTATATCCCTACTGAAAAGACTCAGGTGAGAAATCATCTGAGAAATCACCTAAGAAATCAGGTGATTTCTTATGCCAAAATCTCAGGTGACGAAAACAATAAGAAAAGTTTCTAAGTTCTTTTCCCTAGTAGAAATATGGCGAATTAAATAGTTTAAGGTTAGAAATAGCCATGTTTTAGGTCATATCTAGCCATTTTCTATCAATCTTTTAGAAATGCCTTGTTTCTACTTTAAAAATCGTTTCCATTTCTAATAGGGTTTTTAACTAAAGTATCATTATAAAATATGTTTTTTTTCTATGCTTAGAGAAAAAAGAATGTCCCAAAAGCCGCAAAATATCTAAGTTCCATTAAGTTGGAAATATTTGTGACTAATGTTTCGCCCTGTAGCCGTTGCAACGCTTCCACCCGCAGAAGATAATTACCATCTCTTTGCATATATTTAGCCTGCAGTAAAAAAAATACAAAAACACAAAGCATCTATTTTTATAGCTTACTAATAGTGAAATGATAAGGTATATGCAATATAAAGAAAAATGTATTTGTCTGATAGACAGAGTCGCCGCGGTTTAATAACATTCACCAGGTTCCAATATTTCACTCGCCTTACACCGTTTGAAAAGTTTGTATGCAACGATATTCAATATCGACCCTTCTACGCACTGCATTTATGAACGATAAAGTATATGATATTCAAAATGATGATAAAGAGTTAAAAACATTCGTAACTAACAATAGGCCCTTAACACTTTTACTGCTAATAATATATAAGGTATTTTTATTCGAAACATCAATTGCAATATATTTTACAATCTTATGAATATAAAAAATATAATGATATATAGTAATTGTATTTGTATACATTTAATATTTATGCAAAATTAGTGCAGCCCACTGGTGGTCTGCATCGAAAGAGTGGTTTTATTCAAACTTATAGTTGCTCATTAGAAACATTTGGTAAAAATAAAACCTATAATTTGTATTAACTATTAATGAGAATTTATTAAATTATAAGTTATCTGTGTTTTATTAAAACATTTCAAACAAACATATGATTCGCATTTACTTTTTAACACTTCTTTTAGCACTGTTAGTTGCTTCAGTAGAAAGTATTTCAAGCGCTTTTAGGGTTTTATAGCAACTTTTCTATGCCATTTTACTCCTTTGCGAGGACTACCATAATAAGAGGATAGTTGATCTGAAACATCAACTCCTTTTTTTACTCGATTATAATCGAGTACACTTGATGGTTTTTGAATAATTTCATTGTTTTGTGCTTTTTTATTTATTGCAGTTAAGCAAAATTCATGGTCGCTTCTTGTGGTAATTATTAAAACATCCCTCTTGTCTTTCCACTTCAAAATGTTTATTTTATTAGAATTTTACATGCCAATTACATTACCTCCTTTTAATTTAGTACCTAAAATATTAACTGGTACACTTTCTCTATTTCTTCGCAATGTTCCATACACGTAAGTGCTTTTATTGAATACATCTTCGGCAAGTGGTATACTGTTGTAAAAATTATCGTCAATTTCATTATTACAAAAAACGTCACCTATTTCAACTTTCAGCATAATCTGAACCACAATACTCTAACAAGGAGGGGTTCCACCTTCCGGGAGACATATTTTGTTGCAATTTTGAGAGATATTTTCTGGTACCCAAATATGAAAGAATTCATATAAAACTCAATCTCATAGGCTGTTTGACTAAAGTTACACACAGTTAATGAAAAGCAGTATAAAAAAGATAAATTTCTGTTTTATTAGATTTGGAGAAATTAATTTCGTACAAAGTTATCAAAAATACCTTTCAAAAACGTGTCAAAACCCGCAAGTATTGTGTTATTCTAATCAAACTTTGAAAATTGTTATCTGATAAATAAATATATTTTTCTATTTCTATAAATACAAATTACAAATTTTTTATATTTAACTTATAACACCTTCCAAGAAGATGACGAAATCCGCAAGTATAGTGTTTTTCTAAACACACTTATCAAAATTCTTGTCTTATAAATACATATCTTTAATTCGACCTCCCATATTTTTCTATTTCTTTAAATACTAATTAAACATTTTTATATATAACTTATACTCCATAATAGTTTTCTGCTATTGAAAGATCAACTGAAATCAAACTGGAATCAATAATTATTTTGAAATAAATAAATATCTTTGATTCTACTCCCATATTTTTATTACTTATTCATATTTTAATTACACCTTTTTATAAGTAATTTATACTCCATAATAGTTTTCTGCAATTGAAAGTACTGAAATCAAAAACACCTTTCAAAAAGGTGTCAAAACCCGCAAGTATTGTGTTATTCTAAACAAACTTTGAAAATTGTTATCTGATAAATAAATATATTTTTCTATTTCTATAAATACAAATTACAAATTTTTTATATTTAACTTATAACACCTTCCAAGAAGATGACGAAATCCGCAAGTATAGTGTTTTTCTAAACACTTATCAAAATTCTTGTCTTATAAATACATATCTTTAATTCGACCTCCCATATTTTTCTATTTCTTTAAATACTAATTAAACATTTTTATATATAACTTATACTCCATAATAGTTTTCTGCAATTGAAAGTACTGAAATCAAAAACACCTTTCAAAAAGGTGTCAAAACCCGCAAGTATTGTGTTATTCTAATCAAACTTTGAAAATTGTTATCTGATAAATAAATATATTTTTCTATTTCTTTAAATACTAATTAAACATTTTTATATATAACTTATACTCCATAATAGTTTTCTGCAATTGAAAGTACTGAAATCAAAAACACCTTTCAAAAAGGTGTCAAAACCCGCAAGTATTGTGTTATTCTAAACAAACTTTGAAAATTGTTATCTGATAAATAAATATATTTTTCTATTTCTTTAAATACTAATTAAACATTTTTATATATAACTTATACTCCATAATAGTTTTCTGCAATTGAAAGTACTGAAATCAAAAACACCTTTCAAAAAGGTGTCAAAACCCGCAAGTATTGTGTTATTCTAAACAAACTTTGAAAATTGTTATCTGATAAATAAATATATTTTTCTATTTCTTTAAATACTAATTAAACATTTTTATATATAACTTATACTCCATAATAGTTTTCTGCAATTGAAAGTACTGAAATCAAAAACACCTTTCAAAAAGGTGTCAAAACCCGCAAGTATTGTGTTATTCTAATCAAACTTTGAAAATTGTTATCTGATAAATAAATATATTTTTCTATTTCTTTAAATACTAATTAAACATTTTTATATATAACTTATACTCCATAATAGTTTTCTGCAATTGAAAGTACTGAAATCAAAAACACCTTTCAAAAAGGTGTCAAAACCCGCAAGTATTGTGTTATTCTAATCAAACTTTGAAAATTGTTATCTGATAAATAAATATATTTTTCTATTTCTATAAATACAAATTACAAATTTTTTATATTTAACTTATAACACCTTCCAAGAAGATGACGAAATCCGCAAGTATAGTGTTTTTCTAACACACTTATCAAAATTCTTGTCTTATAAATACATATCTTTAATTCGACCTCCCATATTTTTCTATTTCTTTAAATACTAATTAAACATTTTTATATATAACTTATACTCCATAATAGTTTTCTGCAATTGAAAGTACTGAAATCAAAAACACCTTTCAAAAAGGTGTCAAAACCCGCAAGTATTGTGTTATTCTAATCAAACTTTGAAAATTGTTATCTGATAAATAAATATATTTTTCTATTTCTTTAAATACTAATTAAACATTTTTATATATAACTTATACTCCATAATAGTTTTCTGCAATTGAAAGTACTGAAATCAAAAACACCTTTCAAAAAGGTGTCAAAACCCGCAAGTATTGTGTTATTCTAAACAAACTTTGAAAATTGTTATCTGATAAATAAATATATTTTTCTATTTCTTTAAATACTAATTAAACATTTTTATATATAACTTATACTCCATAATAGTTTTCTGCTATTGAAAGATCAACTGAAATCAAACTGGAATCAATAATTATTTTGAAATAAATAAATATCTTTGATTCTACTCCCATATTTTTATTACTTATTCATATTTTAATTACACCTTTTTATAAGTAATTTATACTCCATAATAGTTTTCTGCAATTGAAAGTACTGAAATCAAAAACACCTTTCAAAAAGGTGTCAAAACCCGCAAGTATTGTGTTATTCTAATCAAACTTTGAAAATTGTTATCTGATAAATAAATATATTTTTCTATTTCTTTAAATACTAATTAAACATTTTTATATATAACTTATACTCCATAATAGTTTTCTGCTATTGAAAGATCAACTGAAATCAAACTGGAATCAATAATTATTTTGAAATAAATAAATATCTTTGATTCTACTCCCATATTTTTATTACTTATTCATATTTTAATTACACCTTTTTATAAGTAATTTATACTCCATAATAGTTTTCTGCAATTGAAAGTACTGAAATCAAAAACACCTTTCAAAAAGGTGTCAAAACCCGCAAGTATTGTGTTATTCTAATCAAACTTTGAAAATTGTTATCTGATAAATAAATATATTTTTCTATTTCTATAAATACAAATTACAAATTTTTTATATTTAACTTATAACACCTTCCAAGAAGATGACGAAATCCGCAAGTATAGTGTTTTTCTAAACACTTATCAAAATTCTTGTCTTATAAATACATATCTTTAATTCGACCTCCCATATTTTTCTATTTCTATAAATACAAATTACAAATTTTTTATATTTAACTTATAACACCTTCCAAGAAGATGACGAAATCCGCAAGTATAGTGTTTTTCTAAACACTTATCAAAATTCTTGTCTTATAAATACATATCTTTAATTCGACCTCCCATATTTTTCTATTTCTTTAAATACTAATTAAACATTTTTATATATAACTTATACTCCATAATAGTTTTCTGCAATTGAAAGTACTGAAATCAAAAACACCTTTCAAAAAGGTGTCAAAACCCGCAAGTATTGTGTTATTCTAAACAAACTTTGAAAATTGTTATCTGATAAATAAATATATTTTTCTATTTCTTTAAATACTAATTAAACATTTTTATATATAACTTATACTCCATAATAGTTTTCTGCAATTGAAAGTACTGAAATCAAAAACACCTTTCAAAAAGGTGTCAAAACCCGCAAGTATTGTGTTATTCTAAACAAACTTTGAAAATTGTTATCTGATAAATAAATATATTTTTCTATTTCTATAAATACAAATTACAAATTTTTTTATATTTAACTTATAACACCTTCCAAGAAGATGACGAAATCCGCAAGTATAGTGTTTTTCTAAACACACTTATCAAAATTCTTGTCTTATAAATACATATCTTTAATTCGACCTCCCATATTTTTCTATTTCTTTAAATACTAATTAAACATTTTTTATATATAACTTATACTCCATAATAGTTTTCTGCTATTGAAAGATCAACTGAAATCAAACTGGAATCAATAATTATTTTGAAATAAATAAATATCTTTGATTCTACTCCCATATTTTTATTACTTATTCATATTTTAATACACCTTTTTATAAGTAATTTATACTCCATAATAGTTTTCTGCAATTGAAAGTACTGAAATCAAAAACACCTTTCAAAAAGGTGTCAAAACCCGCAAGTATTGTGTTATTCTAAACAAACTTTGAAAATTGTTATCTGATAAATAAACTTGTTATCTGTCTGATAAATTTTAAAGTATAAGATAAAAATATCTTTGATTCTAATTCCCATATTTTCTCTACTTATTTATATTTTAATTACACCTTTTCTATATCTAACTTATATTCCATAATATTTTTCTGCAATTGAAAGTATTCAATTCGAAAACACCTTCCGAGAAGGTGTCAAAACCCGCAAGTATTGTGTTATTCGAATCACACATTGAAAATTGTTATCTGATAAATAAATTCTGCAATTCAATCTGACATTGTTATCTAATAACTATAACTACCTTATTTTATCTATTTTTTTGAATTTTAATTAAACATTTTTTTAAATATTACGAAAATTTCGTATAAAAAATTTCTGCAATTGAAAGCACTGAAATCAAACTGTAATCGACAAGTATTTTGAACGATGCAAAAATTTCTACCAATCTGAATACAGATTTTTTTTTATGAAAAGTATCTTACACGATTTTTTTTCATTTCTGGCCCTTACATGTTTTACAATAATAAATAAATAATATTCTAATGATATTAATTTCTGCAATACTAATAAAATGGACATTTCTTTTTTATTCTTTTAAATAATAAAATAATACTTGCACTTCAGTTTGATTTCAATTCTTTCAATTGCAGAAATTTTTTATACGAAATTTTCGTAATATTTAAAAAAATGTTTAATTAAAATTCAAAGAAATAGATAAAATAAGGTAGTTAGAATTAAAATTATTTATTTATTAGATAACAATGTCAGATTGAATTGCAAAATTTATTTATCAGATAACAATTTTCAAAGTGTGATTAGAATAACACAATACTTGCGGGTTTTGACACCTTCTTGGAAGGTGTTTTCGAATTGAATACTTTCAATTGCAGAAAAATATTATGGAATATAAGTTAGATATAGAAAAGGTGTAATTAAAATATAAATAAGTAGAGAAAATATGGGAATTAGAATCGAAGATATTTTTATCTTATACTTTAAAATTTATCAGACAGATAACAATTTTATTTATTAGATAACAATTTTCAAAGTTTATTTAGAATAACACAATACTTGCGGTTTTTGACACCTTTTTGTAAGGTGTTTTTGATTTCAGTACTTTTAATTGCAGAAAACTATTATGGAGTATAAATTACTTATAAAAAGGTGTAATTAAAATATGAATAAGTAGAAAAAAAATGTGGGAGTTAGAATCAAAGATATTTATTTATTTCATAATACTTGTCGATTCCAGTTTGATTTCAGTTGATCTTTCAACAGCAGAAAACTATTATGGAGTATAAGTTATATATAAAAAATGTGTAATTAGTATATAAAGAAATAGAAAAATATGGGAGGTCGAATTAAAGATATGTATTTATCAGACAAGAATTTTGATAAGTGTGTTTAGAAAAACACTATACTTGCGGATTTTCTCACCTTCTTGGAAGGTGTTTTTAATTTCGGTACTTTTAAATGCAGAAAACTATTGTGTTGTATAAGTTACATATATAAAAAGGTGAAATTAAAAAATAGTATCTTTAAAGCACATGAATTAATTGGTAAAATTATGTAGAATCTTTATAAATACATAGTGAAGTATATAATAATTATTTTACAGAACTACTAATAAAAACTTGTATTTAAAAAAATAGCGCAAGGCAGTACACTGGGTTCTCTATGTTGGAAACTGTATTAGATTAAAATAATAATTTATATTGTTTCATTGGTGATATAGCATACTAAAGTTGCCAGAAAGTATTGTTATATTTATTTATTAATATTTTATATATAATATATTGAAACTTTCTATAAAATTTAATAGTGTAGAATAAGCCTTGTATTTATCAGAAACAAACAATTTATACTAATATTAGTTATAATTGTTACTAGAATATACTTTCTGCCAATTTTAGTACTCTGTATCATCAATTAAACAACTTCCATAATTATTTTAATCTAATAATGTTCCCAACATAGTGAATTCAGTATATTGCCTTACTCTATTTTTTTTAAATACAAGTTTTTATTAGTAGTTTTGTAAAGTAATTATTATTTTATTTAACCAAGTGTTTGTAAACGATCCACATGATTTTATGAATAGATCTGCACAATTACACAATTTGGGTCTGACATTTCGTTCAGGAAAATTCAGTCAAATTAAAAAGTTTCATCACACACTCTTAACCGCTAAGAGTAAAAACTGAACCTTAAATGAGTAATTTTTTTACTTTACTACTCTTTAAGTAACATTAAAAATCCCAAAACTACACCTTTTAAACGACTAAACAACTAAAATTACTCTTTAAACAGTGCAAAATATAAAAATCACATTTTACAACAGGGTAAAAAGAAAAAAATGTCCTTTAAAGAAAGAAGAAAGTGGAACTATTGCTCTATTGAAAAGTATAAACTAAAAATCACCAAGTATTTCTGTTGAAAAACACAACATTTTTTCAGAAAAGTATATACCCTACATAATTTACTTACTTTAATTGTTTTTTATTTATTTTAACTAATCTTATGTAATACATAAGATCCAATCGTTAAATATCAAAAACACCTTCTACGAAGGTGTACAAATTCACAATTATGGTGTCAAAGTATTATTTATTTGTTTTATTTAAATGTAAAAAACTTATTCAATAACTATAAGTATATACAGCATAATTAATACCTTATCAACATTTGTTAAAATTATTTAAGTAAGTGAAGGTATAATTATTAATTAAACATCCCTTTCACTTAACATTGGAAAGATAATCTTGTATTTATTTTAGTTCATATAATTATTATTTATATTAAATATATTATGCATTTGCCAAATTATCGAACAAAATGTATTGGCTTTATATAGAAAGTTAAAAAAAAGATTACTCAGTAACATTAATAAGGATAGAGAATGACACAGGGTCCGCTTAAATAACAATATGCTTTTCATCAATCATTCAGGTCACTCGACATTTGAGTAAAAATCACTGATATGTGTAAATGATAGAAAATTTTATTAAATGACATTCAAACTTGTCAAAGAAATGACATACTTGGTTACATTTAAATGTTAAAATACGTATACAATAATATTTCAATTTTAATTAAAGTCACTGATTCATGTAAATGTTACAAAATTAAAAGACTTTCAAACTTGTGAAAGAAATGACTTAATATTATTTCCAAATACTGTTAAAACGGAGTTAAATTTTCATTCTGTTTCATTTTTTCTTTTACTACTTTTTCAGTCTTTTCTTTAACTCGCCCATGTAAGTTCTAATTCAACTTCCTTATTCTTTTTCTCTTCTTCTGCTTGTTCAAAAGATTTTATCAAGGATTTGTATTTGTCTATTGGGTTTTCACTAGTATCTGAATGGACTTCTCAGTTACTCGAGTAATATAATGCAGCTTATACATGATTCAAAAACAATATGTGCTGAGAGCTGCATTGATATAAGAATTGAAAGAATTGAAAGTACCAACATAGGATAATTCTGTAATTGAGTCATTGATTTAATTAATGAAACAAATTTTGTGTAAGTAAATAATTGTGGTTCTGTCTTAAGTCTAACTATAAACTGAAATATATATAGTCCCACGTACATATAGCATAAACAAATGTGTTATAATATAATAATGGGCAAATTTTAGTCGCTTCGAGAAGAAACTTTGTATTACATGTGCCAGTCCAGTTGTAATCTAAACTATATAGTATATATTTAGATTTACATAATTATATTTAAGGAATAAATTGATGATCCTTTATTCTAGGCAAGTTTAATTGTGACTTGTCAAGAAGAGAAAAAATACATTGTACATATTATCTAATGGATTTATGGTATGGTGGCGTAATTCACTGTTAACCGTAGTTGTATTTTTCTTTGAATAAATGATTATTAGATATGTCATAATACACAAATTTGTTTGTAAAATAAATACAATGCAACTAGGATATGTTTCATTTTACTGTTTTGTAAGATATAACCATTTTTTTAACGCATAAATGAAATGATAATTAAATATTTTTATTTTATTTTTCTTTTTATTAATTTATTAAAATTATACACTGATGTATTAATAAAAACACCTTCTACGAAAATGTCAACATTTGCAAGTATGGTTTCCAATTACACTTTGAAAATGTTATCTGATATAAAATCTTTAACTATTACTCCCATCATATTTCTACTTATATTTTGCTTAAACTCCATAAAAAGTTTCTGCAATAGAAAGTACTAAAATCAAATATCGACAAGTAATTTCAATTGAATATTTATATATTTTTTTTGCTTAAACTCCAAAAAGTTTCTGCAATAGAAAGTACTGAAATCAAAGCGGAATAATCGACAAGTATTTTTTACCATACCATACACTGAATTTTTTTTAATTAAACTTTTATATATTTTGCTTAAACTCTATAAAAAGTTTTAATTAATTTCCACAAAACTGATAAAAAGGAAACTTCTTTTTTTAATTTTCTTTAAATAAACAATGCCTATCCTTCCCGTTTTTACATCAGTAGATAAACAATTTTATAGAATAATAACCTTTTTTATATGTAACTTATATTCCATAATAGTTTTCTGCAATTGAAAGTACTGAAATCAAAAACACCTTCTACGAAAATGTCAACATTTGCAAGTATGGTTTCCAATTACACTTTGAAAAATGTTATCTGATATAAAATCTTTAACTATTACTCCCATCATATTTCTACTTATATTTTGCTTAAACTCCAAAAAGTTTCTGCAATAGAAAGTACTAAAATCAAATATCGACAAGTAATTTCAATTGAATATTTATATATTTTTTTTGCTTAAACTCCAAAAAGTTTCTGCAATAGAAAGTACTAAAATCAAATATCGACAAGTAATTTCAATTGAATATTTATATATTTTTTTTGCTTAAACTCCATAAAAAGTTTCTGCAATAGAAAGTACTGAAATCAAAGCGGAATAATCGACAAGTATTTTTTACCATACCATACACTGAATTTTTTTTAATTAAACTTTTATATATTTTGCTTAAACTCCATAAAAAGTTTCTGCAATAGAAAGTACTAAAATCAAATATCGACAAGTAATTTCAATTGAATATTTATATTTTTTTTGCTTAAACTCCAAAAAGTTTCTGCAATAGAAAGTACTAAAATCAAATATCGACAAGTAATTTCAATTGAATATTTATATTTTTTTTGCTTAAACTCCAAAAAGTTTCTGCAATAGAAAGTACTGAAATCAAAGCGGAATAATCGACAAGTATTTTTTACCATACCATACACTGAATTTTTTTTAATTAAACTTTTATATATTTTGCTTAAACTCCATAAAAAGTTTCTGCAATAGAAAGTACTGAAATCAAAGCGGAATAATCGACAAGTATTTTTTACCATACCATACACTGAATTTTTTTTAATTAAACTTTTATATATTTTGCTTAAACTCCATAAAAAGTTTCTGCAATAGAAAGTACTGAAATCAAAGCGGAATAATCGACAAGTATTTTTTACCATACCATACACTGAATTTTTTTTAATTAAACTTTTATATATTTTGCTTAAACTCCATAAAAAGTTTCTGCAATAGAAAGTACTGAAATCAAAGCGGAATAATCGACAAGTATTTTTTACCATACCATACACTGAATTTTTTTTAATTAAACTTTTATATATTTTGCTTAAACTCCAAAAAGTTTCTGCAATAGAAAGTACTAAAATCAAATATCGACAAGTAATTTCAATTGAATATTTATATTTTTTTTGCTTAAACTCCAAAAAGTTTCTGCAATAGAAAGTACTGAAATCAAAGCGGAATAATCGACAAGTATTTTTTACCATACCATACACTGAATTTTTTTTAATTAAACTTTTATATATTAAACTCTATAAAAGTTTTAATTAATTTCCACAAAACTGATAAAAAGGAAACTTCTTTTTTTAATTTCTTTAAATAAACAATGCCTATCCTTCCCGTTTTTACATCAGTAGATAAACAATTTTATAGAATAATAACCTTTTTTATATGTAACTTATATTCCATAATAGTTTTCTGCAATTGAAAGTACTGAAATCAAAAACACCTTCCAAGAAGGTGTCAAAACCCGCAAGTATTATTATTCTAATCAAACTTTGAAAATTGTTATCTGATAATTAAATTCTGCAATTGAATCTGACATTGTTATCTGATAAATAAATAATTTTAATTCTAACTCCCTTATTTATCTATTTCTGTTAATTTTAATTAAACATTTTTTAATATTACAAAAATTACATATAAATAATTTCTGCAATTGAAAGAACTGAAATCAAACTGAAATCGACAAGTATTATGAATCGTACCATAAATATATATAAATATATATAAATATATATAAAAACAGTAAAATGAAACATTTCCTAGTTGCATTGTATTTATTTTACAAACAAATTTGTGTATTATGACATATCTAATAATCATTTATTCAAAGAAAAATACAACTACGGTTAACAGTGAATTACGCCACCATACCATATATCCATTAGATAATATGTACAATGTATTTTTTTCTCTTCTTGACAAGTCACAATTAAACTTGCCTAGAATAAAGGATCATCAATTTATTCCTTAAATATAATTATGTAAATCTAAATATATACTATATAGTTTAGATTACAACTGGACTGGCACATGTAATACAAAGTTTCTTCTCGAAGCGACTAAAATTTGCCCATTATTATATTATAACACATTTGTTTATGCTATATGTACGTGGGACTATATATATTTCAGTTTATAGTTAGACTTAAGGCAGAACCACAATTATTTACTTACACAAAATTTGTTTCATTAATTAAATCAATGATTCAATTACAGAATTATCCTATGTTGGTACTTTCAATTCTTTCAATTCTTATATCAATGCAGCTCTAGTACATATTGTTTTTGAATCATGTATAAGCTGCACTTATACAAATACAAGTAATTAACCAGAGTCAAATGAACAACTCCAGCGAATGAATACCATTAAACAAATAAGAAAAATCCTATGAAATATATATGGGCTATTTCACGTCAAGTGGTACGTTGAAAATTTTAAATAACTCCAAATTTTGTGAACAGACTGGAAATATCTTCCAGAAAATAGAAAAAAAATTTTAGTTGTTACAAATATCTTGCCTGAGAGTTATTCCACCATGAAAAATGGAAATTTTTCAATTTTTTAGAAAAATTGCTATCTTCAAAGCCATTTATCTCAAAATCTATTGATTTTTTTGAAAAAACATTACCAACAGCTTTTGTTCAAATAATCTTTAGAACTTATCCAGCTAGGTTATAATTCTTAATTTTAAAATCTCAAATAGATAGGGCACTCGGAAATATTGAATATCAAAAAAAGGCAACCACGCCACAATCGATTTTGATCTTACACCGCTCAAAAGATCACATTTTTTGAGAGCTTTCGAATGGCGGTGGTTAGATTATTGGCCAAGACCACTGATGAAAGTTATACCTTAAAATATATGAAAATTAGTGATTTTATGAGGTTTACAAGGTATAACTTACACCAGTGGTCTTGGCCAATAATCTATCCACCGCCATTCGAAAGCTCTCATAAAATGTGATCTTTTGAGCGGTGTTAGATCAAAATCGATTGTGGCGTGGTCGCCTTTTCTTGATATTCAATATTTCCGAGTGCCCTATCTCTTCGAGATTTTAAAATTAAGAATTGTAATCTAGGTAGATAAATTCTAAAGATTATTTTTAACAAAAATTGTTGGTAATGTTTTTTTCAAAAAATTCTATAGATTTTGAGATAAATGGCTTTGAAAATAGCAATTTTTCTAAAAAATTGAAAAATTTCCATTTTTCATGGTGGAATAACTCTCAGGCAAATTATTTTTGACACCTAAAATTTTTTTTCTATTTTCTGGAAGATATTTCCAGTCTGTTCACAAAATTTGGAGTAATTTAAAATTTTCATCGTACCACTTGACGTGAAATAGCCCATATATATATATATTTACATACTCATAATAGTACACTTTTTAGGTAGCCTCTCGTCACTTAAATTTAAATTTGTTTTGCTGCATCTTCAGAGATTTATGATAATATTTACAAGGTAAAATGTTCCTCACAGCAAATTTGCTTTAATTATACTTTGTACCAATAATTTTTCATTTCAGAGACGTTATTTGCTTAAAATTAATATAGTATAAAAATAACCCTTTCTTATTCAGTGAATTTAATATGATACACTTATAGTTTTAATTAAGCTAAATTTATTTGTAACAAATTAAATTCTATATTATTGGGTTACTATAATAATAAATGACTACAGTACAATTTAATATTATAATTTTAGTACAACACAAGATATTCTATTTAATTACTTTGTGACGTTGTAAAATATACAACGCACAAGTACATGCACGTGGCTTGTATTTACAAGTCATGTGCATGCATACTTTTACATTATAATAGTTCGCGATCGCGTCGCAGGTAGCGAATCCCTCGCTGGCGGACCGAAGTGCATCGATGCACTTTTAAAATAAACTGATACCCACGGTATGGGTATGTTTTAGCGACGGAGCCGACGAACGACGCGACCGATACCCGACGGTAGTACGCGGACTACGACCCAGACCACGGCCGAGAGGTATCGTGAGCCAAGGACCGAGCCCAGGTCGTCTCACGATACCTGGCGTATCCGCTGCTGATGTCAACAAGACGGGAGGTTAGGCGGCGTCCTAACCTCAACCGTCACACGTGCTCAGCAGACGACGACGGCTGAGATGGCGCATGGGTGCGCGCACGCCCGAACTCCGTACGACTAGTCGGGAGAGCCAGGGTGCTCCCCCACCTTACACCCGTATACCGGGGAACGCGGCACCGACGGCGACGATCGTGTGGCACTAGGCGAGGTGCGCGGGCAGGGGGGAATTACTCGAGCAGCGAGAGTGTTGCGCGCGCGAAGAGCTCGAGTGAGCGACCGTGAGTGGGATTATGGGTGGGAGCGCGCGAGTAGAGTAGGAGTCGCGGTATACCTAAATTTGTGTGCGAAGGTATACCGCGGCACAATAGAATACATATTATATAGATAAATACGGTGCGCGCACACTTATGTATGCGTATATACTATAGTATATAGCGCGCACACGTATATTAGATTAATTAATTATTTGAATCACGTTCCGTAGTAGTTAATTGATTAAATAAAATACGTAGATCCGTCGGTAGAGTTTGGGGCGTTTTGTATTAATTTTATAATTTGTATATAGTTGTAAATAGTTGTCGGAATTAAATAATAATTGTTGTGTGAGTGTGTCGGGATAGTTAGTATTAATTACATAGCCGGTAGGCACGGGGCGGCAGCACCGACTGGATTACCGATATGGTAATTAATTATTTGTATTGCGCGCCTTCCGAGTGTCGGGGATGATTGGTTGCGTGATCGACCCTATAATTAACAGGTTGGTGGTGACGTAAACCACTATTATTGGATAATCGGCCTTGACGGAAATAAGATCAAGGCTGACTACGCGTATCGATCACGCAATCAACCACCCTAATCAACGCCGGTAGATAAGGAGTAGAGTAAGTTAGAGAAGGATAGCGATAGAGTGGGGAGGAAAATCCTTAATTTTGGGGATCAAGCCACGCCGCAAGCCGGATGAAGAAGCCGGTCTCGAGGATTCGCTACCTGATCGTCCGAGGAGATAGACGTGATTCGTTTTTGTAGAGTAGTATTTTGAGTAAAGTAGCCATTTTTAGTCGAAGTTTTGTAGAAGTAAAGTAGAGTAGAAGTTGAGTTGAGTAGAGTTGTAGTCGAGAAGTAGAGTCGAGGGGAGAGGAATTGGAGCTGAGAAGTTAATTAGGCGAGTAAAATTACGGTTAGCCCGACGGGCGGCAGAATTATTAATATTTAAATATAATATTTTTATTAATTGCCGGACGGACGGAAATTGAGTGAATGTGAGCACGTGTGAGAGTTGATCGCGGATCGCGTTTATATTGTGTCGGTGCCGGAAGTTGTGTTATATTATTTTCACGGAAATTTTAATAAATTACGTTGAAGTTGATTATTGAATCGTGAGTGTTATTTCAGTAAATTTTCCTTTGCTCTAAAAGCCGCCGGTTCCGAGGTGGTCAGCCGTCGGGATTCCCTCTGTGACGGGGAGTCGAGGTGAAGATTTGCCGGGTTGCCGAGTAGTGCTGTAACATAATTATTCTTTTTATTTTAAATATCGCCAGGCGCCCAATTAAATACAAATCGGCGATACCCTAACCATTTTTAACGTCGCTACAACGGAACCTCCGTCGGCATTTAATTTAATTTAATTCAAATTACTAGCCATATTACCTCGGTCGCTAACGCTTCCTCGGTTGAATCACATTTTTGAGGCTAGACGTTGATTATTTTTTTTTTTTTTTTTTTTTTATGTTATTTAACGTCGCTCTATTTATGCTGCCAGGGCTAATCAGCGACGGAGGTGAACGGCGTATCTGTAAACAAAGCACATGTAGTTGAAACAGTGGTGCTTGTGTCCATCGGAAGATATCATCGGTCACTGTAATTAGTCTAATAATTACAGTTTCCTGTCCTCCCGATGGAACCACCGCGATCCTCTTTACATCTTCGCGTCCCTAACGTTCCCTATAGTTCAGATGCCCGTGCCTCTCATGCACTGACAAGTGCACGAAACGCACGCGCATCTGAACTGGCGTCACATTATAGTGACACGCCGAGCCACTGAGTCGCGGTGTTCGAAAAATGCACATGAAAAAAATTTTCAGAGGTACACGTCTGGGATCGAACCCACGACCCTCGGTGTGAGAGTCGGGAGCTCTACCCATAAGCCACCGCGGCTCTAGTTGCATGTACTTGATCTCAACTTTCTTCTGGTTCTTGGTTTAAGTGTCTACCTCAATTTGTTTTAGAGTTACAAGCGATTGAAGAGAAAGCAGTTTTTATTGAAATTATTATTAAATTTCGTACAATTTTTGTAATAATGGCCAATGGACAGCAATAACTCAGCCTTTTCATATTGTTATATTATGAAAGATATCCCAAAGTTAGGATAAGATATCCATTTCCCGGAGTGCGCGCACTCCCCTTGTAAGTACGATTTTGATATCCTTTTTCTTATAACCCCAAATTTAAAGTTAATATTCGGCGTCGCTCAATACGAATATGATAATAATTTTCTGATCATCCCCTGATTAAACGCTAAAAATTAGGGGTGCGCGGTGTACAAAAGTAGAAACATTATTGATTTATTTCATTTATTTCTTACCAGATATAATTACATCCATTACATTTACATGTTGTAAACATCTATAAAGATAATTAAATTATCTTTATAGCGACGCCGAGTATTAGCTTTAAATTAGGGGGTATAAGAAGATTCTACACTCGTTGGAGAGATCGTCGTCTCTTTACTATATATATATATATATATATATATATATATATATATATATATATATATAGCCGCAGAACATCTTGCTGGCGTCGTGGTTCATCTTGCGACAGGCGTCTAAGATAAGATCTCCAGTTCCTTACTGAGGAGTCCAAGCTGGAGATCGAGGACGAAACGCCTTTAATGTTTTTTAAAAGGCCATGTTCTGGGAAATTCCACCAACCGTGTAGTGGACACAGAGTACAATATTATATTCCATTTTCAGACCGATATTGTATATTATATACACATATACATATCACCGAACGATAAATTAATTTTTGTTTGAAATAGTAATAATAATTGGAATGCTTTACCGTATATCTGAATAATATTCTAAACTGTGAAAAGACTAGAGCAAAAAAAAACTATGCTCACGAAGAATGATAGAATCAGAATGGCGAAGATCCGTTTTCAGAACCACGCCAGTCGCCAGACTACTTCGATTTTCTATCTCCCTCGATCTAATAACATCACTATCTTTTCTCTTTCTCTCGTTACCTGCGAGGGATCTGACAATATTATAATTTTTCATTCCTTCCGCATCCATCACAGGTATATTAAAGCTACCTGCATTTACCCCACTATAGTTAAAATTGACAACTAATTTGCATAATTTATCATTGTCCCAAGTGGTATTTCAACTTTCCGTTGATTATAAAGTGTAATCTTAAATTTATTATTAGTTTATAACAAATAAATTTTAAACGATTTTAATACAATTATTTTATTTTATTTTCAATCTAATTTTTTTCATGCGCTTTAAACTATTAATTAAAATATATTGTTATATTACTAAAACAAACAAAAATAAATTATAAAATATTTTATTTAAAAAAAATGTATACAATTTATTCCCTTTACTCATCATGATATTTAACTACAAAAGTTTATTTTCGAATGTTGGTTCGTATTATTTTCTCTCTGCATTTACAGGCTTGAGACTGTCATATAATGAACGTAAATATAATACGTATTAAAAGTTTCAAATATTTGATTTTATAACATATATATATTTCAAAATTATGTATGCTATAATGCGTAAATATTTTAATATTGATAAAAATATACGTTACAATATGGCTGCATTCCCAATAAGCACAAAGTATTATATAAGTAATCCAGAAGTACTCTTTAAGTATTTGTATCCCGTATGGAAATAATAAATGTATTTAAACGTATAAATCCAATAGAAACCATAGAAAGAAATGTATAAAAATGAATCTTTGTACTGGTTTTCGGACACATTATTTACGGTTTTATACAGCATTATACATTTTTATACATTTTTATACATTTTTGTACATTATAATACATTTAAGTATATTTTGTTGCAATCCAAAAAGTGTTAAATATGTGCAGAAAATTAATGTAGTAATCTGTATGAAACTGTATAAGAATTAAAATTTCTGTATAAAACCGTATATATTTCAAATTCATACATTTAGTTACACTTGTACACATTTTTCTAAAACTATATACATTTTAATACATATTTATAGACTAATAAATTTAATACATTATAAGATATAAGATAAGATATTGCCAGCGCATGTGCAAGACCTATATGACGCTTCACTTTCCTATTATTTATGTTTCTTATTTCTAGCGTTAAGAAGTGCTTAAATAGAAGAGACTGAATATGCACATGCATTTACAATTTAGACAAATAGGTAGGGAAAGAAATTTGAACTTAAACATATAATTGCATTTGCCAAATACTCTTTATTGCTTAAAATAAATGTATAATACACTTATAAATGTTTTCTTATATTTTAGTATCATCTCTTAATAACAAATATATATTCTTTATTATTGATTGTTTTTTTATAAGTATTTTTCTGGATAAAAGAAATTATAAACTTTTTTTAATCTAATACGTTAGTAACAAAAATATATAATTTATAAATTATTTTTCGGCAATATACTTTGTTAGCAAAAAATAAATAACTAATAACATATTTATGTTATTAACAAAATATAATTCAAAAATATTTTATAAAATATTAAAAACTATTTAAGTTCCTAATGAATTATTTGGTTTTCAATATTTTATGAAGCATATTTGGAGCCTAATTTGTTAATATTATAAATTCATTGTTTATAATAAATATTACATCTTATTGTTTTTACAACCTGTTTAGAATCTAAAGCTTTAAAAACATAAACATATCATTTATTGATTATTTGTTGACAATAAACTTTATTAATAAAAATTAATGAACACAAATAACATATTTATGTTGTTAACAGCATTGAATTCAAAAATGTTTTATGAAATATTAAGAACTTATAGTTCTTACTATTTTATAAAATATTTTTGGAATTTATTTTGTTAGTAACATAAATATATTTTTTGTGTATCACTTTTTACTAATAAGTATTACATCTTAGGCAAATTATATATTTATGATGCAACGCTTGGAGTTGCAGTAACTTGTCTTTCCAAATTTGCGATGCACTCATCTACCGTTGGTCTTTCTTTGTCAATTTTTTTCTTTTTCTGTCTGGCACACAGAATGGCGTTGTGATGATAGTAATTAATTTCTCCTAGTTCTTTTTTTATCAAAAATCCTGGATAGTTTTCTAGCCGCAAATATCTATAAAATTCTTTCTCCACTGCATCAATTTTTTTTGGACTTAATTGAATTTGGCCAACGTTATCCTTTTGCTCCCTAACACACCGCTTGGCAAGACTTTCATAATCATATACACCGTACCATAATTTTTTTATAACTTGAATTGGCTTCTTTGATCTGAAAGCATCTTTGTATGCTGCACTATTGCAAGTAACATTATTTAATAGTTCAATTGTGCCATCAGCATCATTCAATTCAATTTGATCACCATAACCATAGAGTTTATCGTAGTAGGTTAGTTTAACATTATCTAAAAATAAAATTTAAATGATTAGAAATGGTATATAGTTAAAGAACATGCATATTTTAAATAAGGTATACAATATGTATTTATATACACTATGAAGAACATACATATTTTAAATAAGTAATATTCTTTATAACTAAAAAAACGATTATACCTGTATTTGAATTTAAATTACTCTCTTGCTTATTATGTTTAACACATTCGTATTTCGCTTTCCACAACACTGCTTCAGCTTGAGCACTTTGCAATTTCTTCTTCATAAGAGAGAATTCATTTTTTAAACTCCTTGCTACATTATTATGCGGTTCACTTTCTGACGCATTGGATTTTTGCGATAAAGCCAAGGAGTTGTAGCAAGATGTTGATGGTTCCTCGCAAAGCAAACTAGCTTCTCTAATATCCTGTGAATTATTAAAACTTTAATTTTAAACAACATTAAATTTTTAAATACACTTTTCATTAAAGCTCACGATATTATTGTCTGCATCAGAAGCCACATCTTCATTCATCCTATCGCAAGTGTTTGTAGTGTTTTTCAGATAGTTATTTAAAATATTCTCTGATTCTTGTTTATCATTTTGTAGTTTTCTTTTTTTAATCTCCTGCAAAAATATTAACATTAAATAACATATGCAAACATAATTCATTTATTTGTTTACATATTTATTTCAAACCTTTCTTTTAGTTTTAGCTGTTTGAATATTTTGTTGGTTGCTTAATTCTAGCTGTTCCTCGTTAGAATTATATGATGAATCTAACGTGGTATTCGGTGTATCGAGTACCTTTGGAATGGGAAATCTTTTTTTTTTAATTTTTAAATCGACATCAAAATATGATTCTGGAAAGTGTATTGCTTAATGAACTAAAACTTTTTTATCATAATATTTCATTGATTCAGCATAATAAAGATATATAAATACCTCCAGCGCATAAAATAAAACATTTAACTTTTTCCTTGTCAGGTCCTTTCCATTTGTACAGTTTATCTTTGAAATTGGCACTATTTAAACAGTATTCATTGTAGTCAAATTTTTTTATATTTTTCGCATTCACTATACACCGCATATACTTTTCTCCTAATTTAGGAGGTGGCACATGTATAAACACATGAGGTTCATTTTCCTCAATTTCTTCCATAGTTAATGACGAAATATACGAAATCTTAAAAAAATTAACGAAAAAAAGTTAACCTAACCCTGTTGAATACTACTCATTAGGAAGGAGCTGTAGTAATGGTTGCCAACTTACAAGTTGCAATGTAACTGTACGAGGCGTGCATGGCGTTTGCGCTATCCTATACGTATACGTATATTACGTACAATGAAATTAGGATATATCCTATATATAGTTATCATAACTATAGTTATGAATCTATTTTTAATTGCGATAAAATATTTTAGTTTTAAATTAATTGCATTGACTATTTATTGTTTGCGCGTTATGCAATTATCGGGAGACTAAGTTGATGTTTTAATTGTAAATATAATTGCGTTGAAATGGGTTTGGGAGACGAATACATTTTTAAACAAATTATAGCTGCAATTTAAATTTTAATATAAAGTGCGTTTGCGCAAATTAATAACTTAATTTAGCAATAAGATACTTTAAAAAGTTACTTTAATTCTTTAAATCAACGCAACAATTTACGAACGCTGTGGAATGTGGTTAGTGTTATATATAGCTATAATAGGGCACGCGATTATTGTAGACAAGAAGCTGAAGCTGATATAGGATGTTTAAAGTTATTACATTGACAAGATACTAAATAAAATGTACTGATGATCGTCGCAGTTATATGAGGTATGCTTTTAATTTACAGTGTTAAATATAAGTTAACATTTAATCAGTGTCAATGCGGATATACAATAGCGAATTATAGGTTAAGTTTACCATATACAGTTTCTATAATTAACTGCATAATAATTTTTGTTAGCAGCAAATGAGGGATTTGAAAAATGTAGTGTTTACAATTATTGGGCACATCTTTTGACAACTTACCTGCAATATACGTACGTATACTAGTATTAGATATTTATTATTTAAATATTAACTTTATTGGTTGGCTAATTATTACGTGCTTAAAAATGTTACAGGTAACTAATAAAATGTTTCACAGAGGCCCTTACATGACGTATTATGAAAACAAATGTAAGAAAAAAATACCTCGAAGTACACAGCACTGGAGACGACAGAGGTGCAAATTGGTAGCACAAGAACTTGCTTCGAGATATGGAGAAATGGATACAAATGTTCAAGTGAGAATAACAGTATTATTTTTTAAATTGATACTATTGCACGTTTTTATAATTGAAATTCTAATTGTAAATACAAACGATTTCCAAATGATTTACAATGATTTACGAAATAAGGAATACTATGGTTTTAAATTTGTTTTGTTATTATTTTGAATTTTATAAATAAATATGTATGAACAAGAAAAATAAAATGAAATCGTTAAGAACAGTTGATTAATTTTTTTAGTTTTTATTTACAGAGAAATTCTAATGATTATGCAATCAATGATGACTATTCATTTAAAAATACAGACGTTAATGAACACAACTTTGCTTTTGACAAACCGAACGTTTTTGGTAATATAGATAAAGAATCTTCTCAAGATGTAAGTTGAGAAAAAAATCATTATTTAAGAAAAATTTTTATATTAATTTTGTTCGTTTCTTTTTATAGGAAGTCAAGAAAAGTAATAGTTTAAAAAATAAGGAAGATGAATATATGAAAGAAAAAATGTGTAAATGTAATAACACCAACATAGCAGAAGTAATATTAATGTGTTTAAAATTAAGCGCAAAACATTCCTTTACGTGGACAGCAACCTTAGATATTTTTCGAATGTTAAATTTTATTTTTAACAAGAACTTATTTCCTACTACAAAATACAAGATAAATAAATTATTAAAAGTAAATAAAGATTGCATAGTAAATCATATATTATGTACAGAATGCAATCAATATTTAGGAAAAAGTAAAGATTCCAACTTTCAATTAACTTGTCCTTGTGGAAGAGAAGTGAATTCAAGATCTGTTGGTTCTTCTTTTATAGCAATCAATCCTGTAAGTCAGTTGCAAAATCTTTTTTCTAATCAGAATATTGTGAATTCCCTTCAAGAAAGATTTAACCGCAAGAAAATTAGTTTGAATGGACTAGAAGATTTATTTGATGGAGAATTATACAAAAAATATAGTAGAAACGATGACATTTTGGGAAATCCATACAATTATTCATATACCTTTAACACCGATGGATGCCAAGCAGCTGACAGCTCTAAGGTTACAATATGGCCAATATACATGATGATACATGAATTTCCTGATTATTTGCGTAAAAAGTATATGCCACTAGTGGGACTATGGGTTTCAAAAACGGAACCAAATATGAAAGTCTTTCTGCAGCCTTTTGTAGAAACCGCTAATGAGTTATCTTCAAAAGGATTTACGTGGAAGTTAAACGGTTTAGAAATAGTCAGTAGATTTTTTCCTTTGGGCTGCTGTGTGGATTCTGTAGCACGATGTGCTTTATTAAATATGAAAAAATTCAACGGTACGCATGGATGTACATATTGTGAGCATTCAACGGTAAGAATTGAAGGTGTAAGAAAGTATCCTATGATGGAAAAAGTACCCCAATTACGCACAGATGAATCAATTAAACGCAGTATGATTGAAGCTTATTTTAATAAAATGAAGGACGTAATGGGAGTTTGGGGACCATCTCCTTTAATGAATCTTAAATATTTTAGTATTACAAAAGGAATGGTTGTAGATTATATGCATTCCTGCCTTCTTGGTGTCACAGAATTGCATTTGACATTATTGCTATCTAAAGTTGGTACAAAATATTACGTAGGTTCACCAGCAGAAATTCATGTGATTAATAAAAGATTATCATCAATAAAACCACCATCATGCATTGCTAAACTTCCACGAAATATTTTGGAAAAAAATCTTTGGACCGCATCAGAATGGTTAGCTTGGTTGATTTTGTACTCGACAATTTGTTTGAAGGGAATTTTACATAAACAGTTTTACGAGCATTGGCTCTTTTTCGTTGCAGCTATAAATATATTAATAAGTGATTGTATTGAAGTACAAATGTTGCGAAAAGCAGAAATTTTGTTGATAAAATTTGTTTTTTATTTTGAAAAATACTACGGCAAAAATTATATGTATTATAATATTCATTTGTTACTCCATTTAGTGGAAACTGTGCGAAATTGGGGTCCTTTATGGGCAAATAATACGTTTCCATTTGAAAACCAAAATCGACTACTTTTAAAACTAAAAAATGTAATAATAGGATTGCTCAACAAATAGTGTATAAATTACTAATTTATCAACAATTACCCATAGTAGAAAATGAAATTTTTATTTCGAATAGAATTAAAACATTTTGTAAGGACTTTTCCAGTAATCAAGTAAAAATTTTTGACAGAGTAGATAACTGTATTTTATGTGGATCTGGCAAAATTCATTCTTTATCAAATAAAGAACTAGACAGCGTCAAAAGTACACTAAACATTCCAGAAATTACAAAATGTACTAAATATGCAAATCTGATCTATAACAGCTTTCGTTACTCCTTACTCACTTCTGTAAATTGTAAAAAGAAAAATGATTCTGTATTTCAAACTGATAATGATCGATATGGGTTAATTAAAAAAATTTGTAAAATTGAATATCATTCGAAATGTTACGTTGTAATTTTTTATAATGAATTGTACGCAGAGAAAAAGTTTATTGAAAATCAAGATGTTTCTACGGATCATTTACTATATTGTACAGTAAAAAAACAAAAAGATTTACAAGTTATTAACGTTACAATAATTTACAGACCTTGCATATTAATGACCTTTAAAAATAAAATTGTTATTGGAAAATTATCAAAAGGAATTTTAAATAAACATGTTAATTAAACAATATTTATTATGCGCATTCTAAATTTAATTAATCCCTTATTATTTACGTTAATTTCATTAAATACATTGTAAAATTATATTAAAATATTTAAAAAATGTATGAGACTATAAAACATATGTACAAAAATGTGGATAACTGTAATAAATTGTATGAAAGCGCATCGTATGTAAATATCCAAAAATGTATGCAAGTGTATAAAACTGTAAGAGGCACACGTATATAGATATGTATAGATTTATACGGTTTTATACAGTAGTATACACTTCTCATTTATATCGTGATTATAAACGAAAATTTATAAAATGTATAAAAATGTTGCAAAATTGTATCTATGTGTTACAAATCGTACAAAACTGAAAGAAAATGGTTTAAAGTGTATTAAAATGTACAAAAGTGTAATTAAATGTATATAAGGTGTCCGAAAACCAATAGTTTAGTACATCATTATACGGAAATATACGGTTACATCCATTTCTGTACGCTTTTTTTACATTATACCATGATTTTATACGGACCGATACATTTTTTTTTTCCATACGGGATACTAATATATTTTTATAAAAAAGATTTCTTTAAGAATTTTTTTTATTTTATCATATAATTCTTGAATGTCCGCTAAAAGATACTACTTAAAGTATATGTAAAGAATTCTGTATAATGTATAAATATAAACCTAGTCGCACTTAATTAAAAAAAAATGTTTAATATAATGTTTGCGTATTATCATTAGAAATCCACTTAGCAGACATAAATAGAAATGGTATTATTAAAAAAAAAATATCCTGATGGGGATTCGAACTCAGAACTTAGCACGCACAGCTATCACAACATTTTACTTAGATAGTTTCGGAACTTGTACATGCTCATCAGCTGTCTATCTTTCATATAATACGCGGTTGATTTGTTTATAAATAATATTTATTAATTTCATAATTAAGTTTTGCATTACAATTAAAAAACCAAATTTACATAAAATGGGCGTGTGTCTTGTATAGAAGATTTTCTTGTATAATCCTTTAAATTGATAGAAGAGCAGTTTGTGATTTCTTGTTTAATATTAATTTACTACTATATACATAGACTTATATAAAGCTGTATCGTATACCGGTTATTGTTTATTAGATACTTTAAAATTATTTATAAAGTATTCGATTTCCAATACTTCAGTAATACTTCCTTAATACTTATTGCTTTCAAAAAGAATTTTTTTTTTTGCGGACATTCAAGATTTCTTGTAGAATAATTTTTCTCTGAAAGTGTGCTTATGGGTTTAAAAATAAAATAAATAATATAATATGACATCTTGTATATTCGTTATTATAGGTAATAATTATTTTGTAATTTTTTGTTTCACTAATATCTAAACAAAGTTCTAAAATAATGTCACTTTTTGCAGACAATGTATTTTAACAATGTCTATCAAAATATTTTAATTGATGTTTAATTAATGCTATATTAGACAATTAATTATTTTTAAAATTGTATATTTTTAATATTTCTTTATTTCTTAAGTAATGATATATTAAAATGTTGCTTGATGTAAATAATGTATACTTGAAAAATATTATTATTTTATAATTCTTATTATTTAAATTACTCTCAGTCGACGCCGGACACTTTTGAGGAAAAATTTTAATTATAATAAGAATATTCTGACGAAAAGTAGCGTCGCAAAATGCCGGCTTCTTCATCCGGCTCGCGGCGTGGCTTGATCCCCAAAATTAAGGATTTTCCTCCCCACTCTATCGCTATCCTTCTCTAACTTACTCTACTCCTTATCTACCGGCGTTGATTAGGGTGGTTGATTGCGTGATCGATACGCGTAGTCAGCCTTGATCTTATTTCCGTCAAGGCCGATTATCCAATAATAGTGGTTTACGTCACCACCAACCTGTTAATTATAGGGTCGATCACGCAACCAATCATCCCCGACACTCGGAAGGCGCGCAATACAAATAATTAATTACCATATCGGTAATCCAGTCGGTGCTGCCGCCCCGTGCAATTATAATGTAAAAGTATGCATGCACATGACTTGTAAATACAAGCCACGTGCATGTACCTGTGCGTTGTATATTTTACAACGTCACAACTTAACTATATATGTTAGTTAGTGTCACTATCAAACATTTTATAGGCATGTGAAAGTTACAAAATTATTAAATGCCTTTTACACTTACCAAACAACTGACACATTGATTTTATTTAAATATTAAAAAAGGTATTCAATAAATATATGTAAAGAGAACAATAACTTATCAACATTCTTTTAAATTATTTAAGTCAGTACATATAACTATTAAGCAATCGTTTCATTTAACGTTGGAAAGAATATCATTCTACATATGTTATAGTCCATACAATTATTAAATATTATGTACTTGGCAAAGTATCGAACACATATATTGGCTTTATATAGAAAATAAAATGATTATTCAGTAATTTTAATTAGGATAGAGAACGATAAAGCATCCACTTAATTATAATATATTGTTTTTTAAATTATTTTAGTCAATGTGGAAAACATTGAGATATCGTGAGGGATTCATTATAAAAATACAAGCATAAGTTCCTTCAAATAATATAAACTTAAAGCAAATACATCAAATTATATAAATAAAATGAATTAATAATATAATAAATATAATTAAAATAATGTAATAATATACATTTATTTTTTGTGCAATTCTTATTAATATTATACTTTAAGATTAAAAAAAGTTATACCATCACTTGCATGGAAATGAAATCATTGTTTTCATGGTTAGAATTTTATCAATGTTTGTCTCTCTCTCTCTCCCTCTCTCTCCTGCTCTTTCTCTCGTCGAGATGTCAAAGGTCGACATGCTAGTATAGGATATGGGCGAATATGAAATCTTTACCTTGCAATAGTATCTGCATTGCACTACAATAAAAAATACCAAAACGGAATAATGTGAGGTATTGGAAATAATTACGTAAATAAATAATTTTAATTCATAACTTTTCACACAAAATCAGCCAGATGATTCAGCTGTGACAAAAGTATTCACCTGAAACTAACTCCCTCTCGTGGCCACGTTTGAACTTCTTCTATAAGTTTTTACTTCTGTACGCGCTCTCTCACGGGCTAGAAAGCATTGTTTCTCTTTCTATCTCATGCCTTTCCTATACTATCTCTATCTCATTTTGTTTAAAGTTGACTATATATATCAAAAGGGAGAAGACGAAAATTGAGGAAAGGAAATCAGCAAGCAATATCTTTGGCATTGATTTTCTTGATTGTGCGTAAATGAATTCGTGTAAAACTTGTTGTACAGTAAAGATTAATAAATAAGGAACGTAATACGTGGCCAATAGCACAAATAAATAATGTAATATTGAAGTGGTTAAAAAGTAAAAATTTGGGGTGGGCTAGTTAGTTGTATATAATGGCTCTCGCTCCTATACTTGCGTCAGGCGCTATCGCGCATTTTGATATTGTACTATTTAATTTCCAATCACTGGAGTTATAGTGAATTTCACCACGTTCAAACAATCATTAATTTATATCCACTATACTGGAGTCACAATTATAATAAATAACCTCTTATCTTTCAAATAATAAATGTATGTAACGTATAATATAAAATAAATAAAAATAATATACAATATATATATATATATATGGGGTATTCCACGTGAAGTGGTCCGATCAAAATTTTAAAATGCACCAAATTTTGGGTACACTTTGCAAATGTTTTTTAGAATACAGAAAAAAATTTTTAGGTACTGGAATCTATTTGCTCAAAAGTTATTCTAACCTCAAAAACTGAATTTTTCCATATTTTTTTCAACACCAGCTGGGTTTACCGCTATATAACTCAAAATCTATCAACTTTTACTATAGAACATTATATGTAACATTCGTTGCTAATTATATCTAGAATTTATTCTTCTGGGTTAGAATTTCTAATCTCAAGGTCAATGTTACATAAACTACATGTCAATATTCAACTTAAAAAAAGTGCAAGTGCGCCACAATTGATATTTTTATCCAAAAGTCTAAAAGAAAGCTTGGAGCAATACCTATCAAATGGTCTGTAGCATTTTTATGGCCTTCAATTCTGTAAAAAGTTATGATAATTTAAAGAAAGACAAAAAATTCACAAAAATTAACATGGTAATTCCCATTTAAATTTTTAAAAAAATTTCGTGTTTCTTTAAATTGTCAAAAAATTTTATTATTTATTATTAAATTTATTTTTGTATGTATGATTACCGTACAATCCTTTTTCGGAAAAGGTATAATGTTGAATCACTTGTAACTTTTTTAAAACACAACGTATCGAAAAAAATGTAGAGTAAAAACTTTAACACTTTTTTATGATCTTTCATTTCCCGTTTAAATTTTTCAATTATCTTCATATTTAAAAAAATTACAAGTGATTGAATAAATTTGAAAAATTGTAGAAAATTCTTCATTACTTACAGCAAAATAAAAACTATAAAAATCAATTTAAAATTTTTTTTAAAAACATGGAAAGTTAGTATTTGGATTGCCCTTTAATTTGCCTTTTTTATTTTTACTCTGCGATCAATAGAACCGAAGTCATTACTGCTTAAACTATTACCTGTTTTACAAAAAATTTTCGGAAATTTATGATCGGTAGTGTATCTGTTCTTTTTCTAATCATAAATAGTTGTCAAGTGCTGCTACTTTGTTTAACTGCAGAAGTCAAATAAAGTTAATCGCTGTTACGATATATACAGGTCTCATGAGTTAATATTAAGTCTTATACTTAATCTTACCTTAAAATATTTATAAGCCCTTGATATAAACATGCATAAGCAGTGTGTTATGCAGTTCGAATTAGACTTACTATACAAGAGTAAGATGGCAATTCAACGAGTGGTGCAAGTATTATTTTATTTAAAGAGAATAAAAAAGAGAGAAATTACTTTTTTATTAGTTTTACAGAAATTAATTTTGCAAAAATGAATATTATTATTATTATTATTATATAAAATTGTTTATCTATTGCTGCAAGACACGGGAAGGATATACAGTGTGTATTTAAAGAGAATAAAAAAGTGAGAAATTTATTTTTTATCAGTTTTGCAGAAATTAATAAAATTATTAAAAAATTATTTATCTATTGCTAGTAGGACATGACAGGACTAGAATTGAAATGTAAATTTGTAAGATACTTTTTTGAAAAAATGTTTGTTTTCAATTTAAAAGATATTTGTATTTTTAAAAATAAATACTTGTTGATTCTACTTTGATTTCAGTACTTTCAATAGCAGAAACTACTTATTTGCTAAGCAAAATATATAAAATGTCTAATTATAAAAACAAAAATAAGTAGAAAAAAGATGTGTTTAACAAAAACACAAATTTATGGTATGGTAAAGAATACTTGTCGATTATTCCGCTTTGGTTTCAGTACTTTCAATAGCAGAAACTACTTATGAAGTTTAAGCAAAATATATAAAATGTCTACTTATAAAAACAAAAAATGGTAGAAAAAAGATGGGAGCAAGAATTAAAAATTTTTTTATCAGACATCGTTTTTGAATGTGTGATTGAAAACCATACTTACGAAGTTTGACACCTTTGTCGAAGGTGTTTTATAAAGTACTTTCTACAGACACAAATAACGAATAAACGAGTTATTTAATTTAACTGAATACCTAAAATAATAATAAATAAATTAAAAGTTTGTGTAGATATGGTACACAATACTTGTTCCATTTTGATTTCAGTTCTTTCAATTGCAGAAATTTGTATGAAATTGTAAGCAATAATGTATAAAGGTTTAAAAAAAACACAAATTTATGGCATGGTAAAAAATACTTGTTGATTATTCCGCTTTGATATCAGTACTTTCAATAGCAGAAACTACTTATGAAGTTTAAGCAAAATATATAAAATGTCTAATTATAAAAACAAAAATAAGTAGAAAATAGATGTGTTTAACAAAACACAAATTTATGATATGGTAAAGAATACTTGTCGATTATTCCGCTTTGATTTCTTATTAACATACTTGAATGTATTTGTGTTGTGAATTTTGCGATATAGTTTTTTTTGGTAAATAATTCTTTCTTTTTTTTAGCTCTTTTCTCTTTTTTTAATGCAAGTTCTTGTGCTAAATAATGTTCTCTTTTTTAATTTTTTTCTCTATTTTTTTAAAGCGAGTTTTTTTTGCTATATATTGGTTTCTTTTTTAGTCTTTTTTCCTTTTTTTAAAGAGAGTTCTTTTACTAAAATTTGGTTTCTTTACTTAGATCTTTTCTCTTTTTTTCTTTTTTTTAAAGCGATTTCTTTGGCTAACTTTTGGTTTTTTTAGCTCTTTTCTCTTTTTTTCTTTCTTTTTAAGCGAGTACTTTTGCTAAATAATTTATTCTTTTTTAGTTCTTGTCTCTTTATTTTTAATGGAGTTTCCTTGCTAAATAATTTCTTTTCTTTTTTCAATTCATTTTAATATTTTTTCTTCATATCTTACATATAAAAATATTTAATTTGTATACATCGTTTTATAATTACAATCCGAGAAGTTCATAGAAATATTTCAAAGTTTAAATATTTTTAAACACCTTTATATACATTTGTTACGCTTTATATACAAATATGTACATTTCCAAATATTTTTTTATTTGTTTTTATTGTGTTCGAAATATTTTTAATTTTTTTTGTAATTGAATATCTTCTAGTATTTTTATTCTTTTTTTGGGCGGGTTGTAAAATGGAAAGTTAAATAATTGTCTACGTTTTATTATTGTTAATGCATGTTACCTCATTATATTAGCATTTCGACAATATTCAACATTTACAGGATTTTTTTTTAAAACAATATCGGTCATAAAAGCCATTGCGTAAATTCCGCAGCTTTTCATATCCGGTTGCTGCGTAACTTTGACAAAGTGAACACAGTTTCGCCAATTTAATTGTGGATATCTATGACGTAAATATAACGTTTCTTCAGAATTTAATGTGCCCCGATTAAGGCTATCAAATACAAGTAAATTTATTCCATCGAATTGTATACATACCCAGTGTTGAGAATTTTCATGGCCTTCATGCATGAATTTTCAGTAAATGTAAGTACCGGTAGTAAATTGGAGGATAAATTTCGAATTCAGATGTAGTATGTTGAACTATTTGTAAAAAGTATTGAATTCTATCGTCAGTATGCGCATTTCATGCACGGACCCAATATTTTTTAATAGCAAATTCATATCTACGTCATTGTACAAGACACTTAATATTTCATCATGTTCTTATACTGTACGTTCATACTCCTGCAAGTTTTCTGAAACACAAATAGATTCGTTTATTAAATAATCAGTACTAACCGATTCATTTGAGGCGTCTTTGCTTTTAGTAGTATTTTCAGAGTCTTCAGATATTTTAGCATTTTTAACGGAATTATTTTCTTCCTTTTTCTTTTGTGCCTGGAGAATGTACTCAGGCTCACGTATTGGCATACATCGGTTAAAACGACTATCCAAGATTTCTGGTAGCAAGCAGTCAAAATAAAATGATTTTAAAGGTCCGGCCATCTTTTCTTTCCAAAACTTATCATCTCGCTCAACTCGAACATGTTTTATGCCTTTGTTAGTGCACATAGCAAAGATGCAATATTTTGTTTTGGTTACATGCAGTTGTCCTTGAACTTGATAATAATAAATGTGCGACGAGTTCATTTTGTTAACATCTTTAAAAAAAATATTTCGAAGGCAAGTCTTTTGTTTGAGGGCTTGCTTAGGTGTTAAATTGTGCGCAGGTATGGGATTTTTTAACTCAACTATACCATTATCATCTATATAACCATCAACAGATGCACCTAAATAGTTTTTTTCGAGATGTTTCTTCATTTTGTTTACCGTATACTAGAGCAGGAAGTTTTAATACTGGCGGATATAAAATGCTTTTAACGATTTGTGCACAGTGAAGTGGTTACTCTTTTGCGGCAAATTCGTCCAAAGTTTGAAGCAGTTAATAAAACACTCCTTTTCTGATGCAACATGTCACTGTCACTTTGATTTACAGTTAACCGTTCTGTTTCATCCCTGTTAGCTTGATCGTCTTTTAATTTTTTTAAATGCTCCGATTGTAAAACAGAGTATGCTTCCGGCGACACATCATCCGGAGACTCACCATAATCTTGTTCTGCATCTGGCACATGTCTTTTTCTTTTTCAGCCCTTTACATTTCATCAGTGGCATCTCTGCCTATAGTAAGGAATCTCAAGAGGAGATAGAAATATTCCGCAAGGAATACGAGAAGGTAGAGAACGCGTAAGAGAAGATCGACTCCACCTACGACCACCTAAAGAGCGAACTGCAGGCTATGTTGGCTGTTTGTGCAAAGCAGCCTAACATCTCCATGGTCGTGAAGACAGGACTGAAGACCGTAGAGACTCTTGTATAAGAGTTCTACGGGAAAACCAAGAAGATGTTTTCGGCAGTCGACGATTACAAGTGCCAAGTCGAGGATTATCGAGTTGGTCACGAAAATCGTCGTCGGCCTAAGAGACGAGGCATAATAGCTAAAGCCGCCTTTACGGCTACAGCTAGAATGCAGGCTCAAAAGAGAAGTAGAGAGGGCCCCCAAAGCCCCCCAAGGTCTCTAAGAGCCGCGAGAAGAAGAAGCCTCGATAGGAGGTACCACCACGTGGCATGGACAAGGAGCAATCCGAGTCCGCGTCAGTGGCGGGAAAAAAGCCGACAGTCAAGTCGGGTCAGGCGCCTCTTGATAGGAGAAAGCGCCAGATGGCGCCGGTATCCACCCTGGTGGACACTGTCGCGATGGATCGTACGTTTGCTGAAGTCTTGGAGAAGCTCCGAAAGGAAAACAACCCGGACGACAGCGGCGCCCAGGTTCTGAGCGTACGGCCAACAGGGCGGGGAGATGTCCTGCTCCGGCTGGGCAAGAAGACGGACGCAATAGCATTCGCGGAGAAAGTCCGCACGGCTACTAAAGGTATGGGAGAAGTTAGGATCCGAGATCGAAGGGTGACCCTGGAGATCAGAGACCTGGACGCTCTCACAACGAGGGACGAAGTGGTGACGGCCCTAGATAAAGTTCTCGCGTCTCCGTCTGAGAGCCGAGAGGTGAAGTTTTTGGGTCCCAACCGCAATCAAAAAAAGACAGCCATCGTGAAGCTAGATCACGAGACCGCTGACAAGCTAAAGTCGATGCGACATCTTTGCGTCGGCTTTGTAAGATGTCGCGTTCGGGATCGTGTTTTGGTCGAGAGGTGATATCGGTGCCTAGACTTCGGCCACACGAAACGGAATTGTAAGGGAATGGACAGGTCCTCGCCATGCTGCAAGTGCGGCGAGCCTGAACACAAACTTAAGAATTGTAAGAGTGCTCCCCAATGTTTCCTTTGTCCTTCAAAGGGTGCTTAGGGAGTATCTCACATGGCGGGATCCGGAGCCTGTGCCATCTTTCGGCGCGCGCTCGAAACCGCAAGGAACGCCGTTTCACGATAAGTGGCAGTCTCAACGTGGGAGGATAGAATAAGGAACGAATGACGCATGTCACAGACACGCCTCCCAGCTTGAAGTAATGTGAAAAACAGTTCCGGGCTGGGCAGGTGAAAGCGTTGGGTTTGGAGTTTTAGCCGGTAAGAATCCGGCACTGGCGACGAGTGCGAACCCTCGTCGTTGTCTTATGTAAGATTTCTCCAGTTTCCCACGAAATAAAAATAATAAGTTGTAAATTTAAGACTTGTCACGTCTCACGCGTGAGACGATTAGAGGATAAGACCCCAGTGGACAACGTGAAATCATTCTAGTGGTTTAATTATTTTTACTCTGGCAGTACTTAACTCTTGCGCAGTTTGCGCTATTTCCTCCCGACGACCGGCTTCCCGCGCAAAGGCTTTCTTTCCTTGCAACAGGTCGCTCGTCCATCAGCTCGTTTTTATTTTATTCAGTGTGGATATATACATATTAATCATAATCGAGAATTAAAATGGGTAAGTTGATGTTATTTTGAATAATATATTTTTAATTATATTACACGTGTTGTACTTTGGTTTGCATTGTGCAATTAGAAGCGAGCTTAGTATATAAATTCTCCAAGTGCAATTATGGCGCGCAGATGCGGGATTTGTGCAGATCTGTTGAATACATTGAGTTTATACACGCACGTATACACGTTAATAATATAATTAATAACACTTAAAGCTTGTGGTTTGATGTTATAAATCATGTATTAATTATAGCACCTAATATAAGGCGTTCCGGTACGAAAGACGTACAGGATTCAGATGATAATAAAAAGCAGTCCGAGGACACCAACAATAATGAAGAAAAGAAAACTGAAGAAGCTGTAATGAAGGCTATTAACAAAATACTGGTTTTACCGGGGACCAGCAGTTCAGACATTGTAAAATACTACTTGACTCCGTTAGTCAGTTCGTCCGCAGCTCAACCAAGTAAGTACTTTAAAAAAAATTGAATTAGCTTTAGTTTTCTTCACTTACTATATTATTTCTTTTCAAATTTTTAGCTCAACAGCATGGTAACAACAAGATGAAGGAAACAAATCATGCCAAAGGTTCTTAATTTTTTGTATTATTTATTTGAAATTAAAATTATTACATGTATTAAAATTGATAACTTTTTATTGGTTTCAGCTGCTGAATCGAGTCCTGCAGAATACTTTTCAAATCCAAGTACATCGAAGAATCGGGGTGAAGGAGGCAAAGTACCAACAGACAAGTGGACTGACGAAGATCATGTGGACAGGCGAAATCAGCAGTCGTGTCAAGATTCACCTGGGTATGCCAACGGATCCACATCTTCACAAACAAATGCATACATTGAAGATTTGAGAAAGGTAATAATTGAAACATTTGTAATAGTATTTAATAAATTTGAAGTTTAATATACATTTATATACTTATAGCAACGTGATGACTACAGAAATGAAACTCTGGAGCTAAAGGAAGAGCTTCGCAATTTAAATTACTTTGTTCGACGATTAGAAAGCACTGCAAAACAAAGCGGAGTAAATAATTTCTTGTCTACTTTTCCACTTGTCCAAATATTGAAAACTTTATCAATATATATTTTATTTTCAGGATAATCAAGAATTTCGAAGGAACCAAAGATATCGAGGATATCACGGTTTTCGCGAGAATCAAGGATATCAGGGAAGGCAGAACAATCGTGATAATGAAGATCGAAGATATTTCAGGCCGTACTATAATTATTAATTACTATTAATAATGATTTTATATATCTGAATATAAATAAATAAACAATTGAATAATTTACTATAATAATATGCAGTAAAATTTAATGCTTATGCAAATACTTATATTTAGCTTTAAAATATTAAATTAAAAAAACAAATCAAAAAAGTAAATAAAATAAATGGTGTGCTGTCATTCAAAAATTAATTGACAGGTAAATTCATTTAGTTATACAAAGTTTTTATTATATTCTTTTCCTACTTATAATAGAAATTAATTATTAAAACAAAAGTGGAGAGCAGAAAAATAACACAATATTTATTTTTAAATGGTTCAAATTTTTATGACTTTAAAATTATTACATACTTTATAGAGACAAGATAACTTTTGTAGCAATGAGTGTGAATGAAGATAATGAATCTCTTATTGCAGAATTTAAAGCATTGGATCAAAAACATAATGCTTTGAAAAACATGGCTTAAACGAGTTCATAACTGCTAAAGAAATGCTGAATTTTACTAGAGTTCAAATTAGGCATTGATATACAACTAACATGTGCAGCAAAGAAAAAGAAATACCCTTAGGAGATCCCACAACTTTAATATACACGTCAAAATACTTTGGTTTAGAGAAAATAAAGATAGATTTAAGCATATGAAAATTGACGATCAACTAAAACAATTTAAAAAGAAAAAACAAAATTAAAAGTTCACGTTCAATAACCAAGTCGTATCATCCAGAAAAGTTAGAAAAAAGGTACTAACAGACTTTATCATATTTTGCCTATATATTTTGAGAATATGAAATCAAACGAAAGTTTAGGCAGCAATAGTGAAAACCGTAAAAATGATAGCACGTCTTTAAGATGTCACAAATCGCTTGACGGAGATGATGACAACAACCTTCAGAAAAACGAAGGAGATGATAAAGGGGGTATCCTGATTTAGAACGTTCCAAAAATCGATTTTTTTTTATTGCTTAAATCTATTCCTTATATGTATCAGAACATATATCCGAAGTTATAGAGTCGGATTCGTAGTGTTTCCGAAGATACAGCACTAAACGCAACGGGCCATCGAGCAAGTGCCAGACTGAAACGCGCGCGCTCCTCCCCTCGTCTCTAAATTCGAAACTGTATACCTGAAAAGGTTCAGCAGCTGTTCGAAATAATATTTTGCTTTCATAGAAGCGTCTTTTGAACCTTAGTATGTGTCATCGGTATATAATCTGTGTGTACCTGCTTCCTATAGAGCTGTTTGTGGCGTAACGTTTAGTTCTGCTCTGACTATTGACGAGTGCGTTTCAATACAATCATGTCTAGTTATCCGAAAAGTGACAAATCGAGTAGTAATCGTGCTACAAAACCACGGAAACGAAAATTCCATGGTAATTAATTCACAACAGAATCAGACGATACAGAGTGCAACACCAGTAGTACTGAGAGAAAATTAGCCACCGCTAGCACCGAGAACATCATTGTGCATCCAACTCACTGCTATCGAATAATCGAGTTTGTCACAGTATTTTTTACAATTTCTGATATCGTAATTTGCAGATCTTACAAACAAAATATACAATTTTCAGAGAGCGGACATCGAGGCTTAGGTTTCAAAATTGTATTATCGTGTATGTGTGGTCATAGAGAAATAAATTCAGGACCGTTTATAAACACTGGATTCGAAATAAATAGACGAATGGTTTTTGTTATGAGGCTTTTCGGTGTTGGACGAGAAGGTATCAATGTGTTTTGTGGACTTATGGATATATGTCAAGGTTTAGCAAAATCAACGTATGATCAAATTGTGCAGCATTTATATACAGCGTCAAAATCAATGTTCAAAAGCGTTTGTGAAAAAGCTGTCAAAGAAGAGAAAGAAAAATATATAGAACATCTACTGACTGTTTGAAAGTTTCTGGCAATGCATCCTGGAAAAAACGAGGTTTTACTTCATTGTTTGGTGTTACAACGCTCATTGCATATTGCTCTGGCAAAGTAGTCGACCTTATTGTAAAAAGTGCATGTTGTCATTCATGTGCTTTACAAAAGAATATATTAGACGAAGAAGAATTTGAAGAATGGTATAATGATCATAAAGAATCATGCTCTTCAAATCACGATGGTTCAGTAGGGACGATGGAGGTAGATTCAATAGTGGAGATGTTTTTGAGATCTGTTAAAAATTTTGGAGTAAAGTATACGAATTACATCGGCGACGGTGATTCGAAAACTTTCAATGGTATTGTAAAAATGAATCCATATGGTGATGATTACCCTGTGACAAAAAATGAGTGCGTGGGATACGTACAAAAGCGCATGGGTACTCGACTCCGAAATAAAAGGAAGGACGAGAAGCTTGGAGGAAAAAAGCGTCTAACAGAGAGTCTCATCAAAAAGTTGACAATACATTATGGTTTAGCAATTCGAAGGAATATTCATTCTGTCCAAGATATAAAAAAGGCTGAGATGGCAACGCTGGATCGCAGTAAGGAAGCTCATACGGCTTGTAGACTTGAACAATTTCAACAAAATGAGTTCCATGAGGAAGCTGAAGGTCTATTGTATAGCGCAAGAATAGCTGATTAGCGAATTATTGCCCTAAGTAGTCGAAAATTAACATTTTTCCAGTTCATAAACTTTAAAGCGCTTTTTCTCGAGTTTTCGTTTTTTACTTTTTCTAAACTGGCGGGCGTGTTTGCAAAAAAAATAAATAAGCTATCGTAACGATCCGAAGTTTTTTTAGCTTCAGTTTTATCTACTCTTCAATATGAACCGA
Source organism: Theocolax elegans (assembly GCA_026168455.1). Classification (NCBI taxonomy): domain Eukaryota; kingdom Metazoa; phylum Arthropoda; class Insecta; order Hymenoptera; family Cerocephalidae; genus Theocolax; species Theocolax elegans. The sequence continues at coordinate 55,727,955 of CM047428.1, forward strand.
AAAGGTTTTTGGAAATAAATTTCTAAAAGACTTTTTCAGCACATTGAAGAGATTTTTTTTCTCGTAAAAAGTACTTTTTGCTTCAAATTCGGAAAAATTTTCAAATTTCACAATTTCTTCGGATTTTTCTTGGTTCAAATAGAAAATACATGTATGAAAATTAAATTTTTTTTTGGCTTTCTGTTTCAGATCAAGATTAAGAGCTCTATCACTCCCGCCAAAAGAAGACTCGGATTAATAGTAACGATGACATAAATAACGATGAATCGATGGAATCAGAAGAAATTGAAAATATCGACGAATATTGTACTTGTAGTAATAATGACAACAGCAATTATTTTTTGAAAATTCCGCTCATTCCGCAATTAAAGAATTTATATGCATGCCAAGGTTTTTATAACAAATTAAATAATGGATTAAGTTTGACGCCGTGAAGAAAATGAATATAAAGATATTTACCATGGTGAAATTTTCAAAGACTTAAGTCAAGAAAATGAAATTTTATTTTTTGAAAACAATCTTGCTTTTCAATGGTATACCGATGGAGTGCAGATTTTTAAGTCGTCCTTGTACAGTATTTGGGGATTTTTCTTAATTATTTTGACATTGCCGTATAAAGAAAAATATAAAATAGAAAATATTTTATTAATTGGTTTGTGGTTTGAAGAGAAATAGCCAAATCCAAGTATTTTCTTAAAACCACTGAAAGAATCTTTGAAACAAATATATCAGGGTATTGAAATTTTCGCTAAAAATTTGGAGTATTATTTTATTTACGTAAAAAAGATAATAATTTGTGGTACATGTGACTTACCTGCGAAAGCTCTCTTTCTTTTGTATAAACCAATATAATGGAAATTTTACGAAGAAACCATTTTACGTTGAAAAACGAGTAAAGAAACAAAATTACATGCCGCACAAGCTCTTGAAATCGGAAACCCAGTATGTGGAGTAAAGGGCCCAACAATTCTATCAAAGATTTGTTATGATTGCATTATTTCTACCTCTGTAGATATAATGCACTGTGCCTTTGAAGGTTGTGTCAAACGACTGGGACAATTATGGTTTGACGCAAAATATAGTATTAAAAATTTTTCAATAAGTCATTTAGTAGAAATAGTCGATTACAGGTTATTTTCAAATAAAACAACCTAATACTGTAGCACGTCGACCGAGACCAATTAAAACTCATTTTACTCATTAGAAAGGTTCAGAGCTTAAAAACTATGGTTTATATTTTGCACTACCTGTATTAAAATGTATGTTACCTGATGAATACTTTGAACATTTTAAATACTTTTTATTAGCCATTCGTACACTTTGTCACGAGACGATTACATATAGCATGATTGAGCTTGCTGGCGTATGTTTGGATGAATTTGGAAAAAGGTTCGAAGAATTATATGGTCTACGATATATGAGTTGCAATATACACACTCTAAGACACCTTACTGAAATGGTCCGTCGTTTTGGTCCTCTTTGGACGACTTTTTGTTTTCCGCTTGAAGATTACAATGGAAAACTTAAGGCTATGGTTCAGGGAAGCAAATCACCGCATTTAAAAATTTTTTCGAATTTAATAATGTATATGTTAATCTATTCATATAATAATAATTTGCTTCGGTACGATGAAACAGCATATGCATTTTGTGAAAGTTGTAATTAACCAAGAAACTTAAACGAGTTTATATTCATTGTTGGTACTTTTTCGAAAAAAATATGTACAAATATGCAAAAAATTTTATCAATATATATTTTATTGCACAAAAATGTATTTATTTTTTATAAACTTTAGAAAGACAAAATTTTGTTTACTTCAAACAAAATAGACAAAGATAAAAAGACTGAATCGTGTTGAAGGTTTTTGCATGTTACAGACTGTAACTGTTATTATTTGGGCTATTTATGTTCATGCCCAGGAGATAATTACGCTATTGTAAAACAGATAGCTTTTGAGAATCCATTTTCAATCAATCTACGAAGTACAAGATTATCATTCATTCCTAAAGTCAGGCATATTTCAAATGAAATAAAACTTATTAATATTACAGATTTACAAAGTCCTTGTTATCACATACATATTGAGATTATTGACCCTCCTCATACCTATGTCGATTAGGTAATTGAACCTATAAATACAATAGAAAGAGAATAATCGCCATTAAAATAATTATACAACTTACATGAAATGTTATTTTATTTGTGTTAAAAAGCGTATTGTTTTTGTAAACGTATAGCATAAATTGAAAGTAAAAGTACATTTTTACTTTACATTATCGTATTGGTTATTTACAATATAAATATGACTGATACAATAAAATTATCAACATATAATTACATTTACAACAGTATCAATGTTGTAAATATATTACCACTGCTTTAAACAGAATAAATATTAAAAAAACCTTAACAATATACTTCTAATATCACCCCAAGGAAAATTGCTGCAATGTACTTGTAATTGTCGCTATACAATGTGTGGAGACTCGTCCGAGCGTTCAAGCTCCCGCGCAACACAGCGCCACGCAACAGTCGAGACGGAAACAAATCCTCGTTCCGAGACCGGAATTCTAGAGGACCGGAATACTACTTCCCCTTGCGACGTCGAGCGGGACTGATCGAACGCCAACGTTGCGGCCATCTAGACCATCGCCTCTTCTACGACACGAGTTTTAATTCGCTCACCTTTTTATAAAGACGTTTGTAAATAATCAGCCGAAATCCCAAATAGAAATAAATACGGGAATTGAAAGCAGTGCACGTCTATTTTTTCAACCCACTACCACCAATTCCCAAAAATGTATTAAATATATTAGCAATTGTAGTTTCCAATGTATTGCTAAACTTTGTCCAATAGAATCGATTTTTACGCGGGCGGTTTCAAATTTTGTACCGTTTTTATTTTCTCCAATATTTAATAACCACGTTTTAAACATACTATTGGGATTGATCAATCTTAAATTATAATTTAATGTTAATTTTTTAAATAATTGCCATAAATAACTACTTTTTACACATTATTCTAATATTTGAGTTCTGTTTCCAAAACGGACTGTAGGAAGTGTTTGTCGAAAATCACCAGATGTTACTAATATTTTACCACCAAATGGTATATTATTGCGACATAAGTCTTTGAAAAAAATATCTATAGTTTCTAATGCATATTTGCAAGTCATTGATATTTCATCCCAAATAATTAATTTATTATTTTTTAAATGTTGACCTAGTTTTGAATTTGTAGAAATATTGCATGTTGATTGTTCATTTAAATTAAATGGTAATTTAAATGTTGAGTGAAAAGTTTTACCATCTTTTAAAAAATTTGCTGCAATACCAGTCAAAGCAACTGCTTATACTGGTATTTTGTTCAATTTGACAACTCTTATAATAACATTAAATAAATAACTTTTTCCACTACCACCAGGACCATCAATAAAATATAAATTTTCTTTACTTTTATTGTTAACTGCATCTATTACTACATCATAAATTAGTTTTTGTTCAGACGTTAAAGAATTTATTAATATTTCCAGTTCATTATTTTTATTATTAATAATATCATTATAAAAAATATCATTGTCATTTTCATTATCAATAATTGGTAATTTAAATTGTTGCAATGTTAAATTGTGCATTTCCTACTAGCACACAACATTGTGGCAACGTTGTGGCAACGTTGTTTTGACAACGTTACAACGTTGTTATAAAAGTTGTTGAAACATTGGAGCAATGTTGCTACAACGTGGGATATGTCCGCTAAGATTTTTGTAAGTTGCCGCGATAGGTGGAAATAACGTTGTAACAACGTTTGAGCAACGTTGAAAATGCCTCTTACAAATGTATTTGTTGAGGATATGTTGAGACTGGAGAGGTTTTTATAAAGAAAAGAACCCACTCACGATTTTTATAATAAAATAAGAAACACTTTAATTAATCCAATCGTAACAAAATAAAACAAATGAAATATCGAGCTTGAAGCGATCGAGGAGACCACGCGACCGAGCGGGAAGCGATCCGGGATACGAGTGTTGAGTGCGCCACCGCACTCGCTCGCGTTCGCCTCGCGCATCATTCCGGGCCCAGGAGTGGGGGTTTGCCCAGCACTCGCCTGTCCGCTCTCTCTCCTTTTTCTCACGCATTTTGCTCGTAAAACCAACACTCCCTCCCGAGCATATGTGCGTGCATCCAGCTGACTCATTTCTTACTTGTATCTGAAATCAAACAAGATTTATTAATCAATCCAGCTATTTATCAATAGTTTTGTCAAGCGTATGTGTGATTCCAAAGGCAGTGCCTTTGTGAATATATCAGCTATTTGCTGATCTGAAGAAATCCAACTTATTTTTACTAGATTTCTGGCAACACACTCTCGAATGTAATCTCTTCGAACTTCAACCATGTGACGAAGCTTATTCGTACTTTGAACCTGCGCACTAGCTATGGCAGATTGATTATCACACCAAAGTATCATCGGAGAGAAAGATGCATCTCGAATCAAGCTTAAAGAATTATCTAAAGCAATCATTTCTCTACATACGTCACTCATAGAGACTAACTCTGCTTCGCAAGTAGACAAGGCTACATACGATTGTTTATGAGTCTTCCATGCAACTGAATCACCAAATAATTTAATAACAAAACCACTCGTACTGAGTGAACCTTTGCAGTCAGCAAAGCTAGCATCTGCATAACCCTGCAGATCATCCAACTTTCCTTCGAACTTAATGCCTAGACTCTTAGTCTGTTTCAAATATCGACAGATTCGTTTTACCATTTTCCACTCTTCATCAGTTGGATTGTTCTGATGCCTACTCAGTACATTCACAGCGTAAGCTACGTCCGGACGAACAGTATTCACCAAATATAGAAGAGAACCTACAATTTCTCTATACGGACCATTTTCTATAGTAACTTTATCATCAAGCTGAGATTCTTCCCTTTCGCGTCTGTTGAGATTTCTTACATGGTTTGTTATCATTGGTGTCTTTTGCGGATGCATTTCACTATAACCGAATCTTTTCAATAATTTATCAATATAACCTTCCAATGAGATCTTTAATGTTCTATTTTGTCTATCTCTTTTAATTTCAATTCCCAAAAAGCTTTTAGGCTCCCCCAAGTCAGTCATCTCGAATTCGAACTTTAATTTAATAATTAATTAATCCAATTTAACTTTACTATTACTACTAATTAAAATGTCATCTACGTACAATAATAAGATCAAAATTTTATCTTTTTCTTTCCAAGTAAATAAACACGGTTCAGAGAAATGCGATGTTAAACCCAGCTTAATTGCCACTTCGGTGAATTTTTCGTACCATCTTTTCGGACTTATTTTCAAACCATACAGAGCACGATGAATTTTACAAACCTTACTTTGCCTAACTTCATCCGAACATTCAATACCCTCCGGTATTTCCATATAAATCTCGTTGTCTACTGTTCCATTTAGAAAAGCTGTTTTCACATCAAGCTGCCTGATTTCAAAATCAAACTTGTTTGTGATCGCCAGAACCGATCTAATCAAAGGTAAACGTGAAACAGGTGCATAAGTCTCATTTAACTCATAAGAGTTTAGATCTTTGAATCCTCTTGTAACAAGTCGAGCTTTGTATTTAATGCTATCATTTAATCCAGCTTTTCTTTTCAAAACCCATCTTGAGTCAATGATATTTGGCTTTTTACCATTAGTGATTTGAGGTCTGTCTACTAATGTCCAGACTTCATTATTCTTCATGGATTCCAATTCGCTCTGAATTGCCTTTTCCCATTCAAGCTTATCTGGAGAACTCATAGCCTCTCTGTATGAGTTTGGTTCCCTTTGGATTGAAGCAACAAAAGCGTGTTGCTCATTTTCCTCCAGCAGATTAAGTTCTGATTCAAGCTGTTGAGATTCTACTGGTTTTATATTATCTTTTCTTGGGCATCCTCTTTTCCGCTTTTCTCCCTCCGTTTTTGATATTTCTTTATCTTCTTCATCAAACTTAACAAACCAAGTATCTCGGTTTATTTCTTCCAACGAATTAGCCCAATCTTTAATGCTTCGCTTATTGTATTTGTCGCCAAACACAATTTTCTCGTTAAATCGAACATCTCTACTTTCATAATATTTCCCGTCTTCCGGTTTTAAAAACAAATATCCAGCTGGTCTGTATCCGACAAATACTACTCTTTTTCCCAGCTGATTGAACTTCGGACCCGTCTTTCTTTGCACCTTAATATAAGCGATACAAGCAAAACGTTTCAGTTGTTCTAAATTTAATTTCAATACAGGATTAAATTTTCGCAGGGGTGGTATCATATCATTCGAGCTGTGTGGTGTTCTATTATACACATACACCGCGACATTTAAAGCTAAATCCCACATGTTTTCTGGCAGATGTGTATCATATATCAAAGTCCTAACCTTTTTCTGAATCGTTTGATTAAAACGCTCAGCCACACCATTATGCTCTGGAGTGTCAGGGGTGGCTAAATCTAGCTCAGCTTCGAACTTGTTAAGTACATCCAGCGTGTATCCTCCTGTAAATTCCGTACCTTGATCACATCGAAGATAACAGAATTTCGCATCGTAACCTAAAAGATTTCTCGAGCTTTTTATAAATGATTCTAAACAATAACCCGTTTCACTCTTACTTTTCATAGGATAAGCCATCGCAAGTCGAGAAAAGTCATCTACAAAAACCGATATAAATCTGTATCCTTTAGGATAAGTAATGGGACTGATTGGACCCATCGTGTCCGAATGAACAATCTGCAACGGTTTACTTGCTCGTTGTCTCGTCGAGCTGAAAGGCAATCTATTGAATTTGGACACAATACAAACTTCACAATTTAATACAGATTCATCGAACTTTACGTTATTTAACCCTTTAATTTCCGTAAACTGTTTTTGAAATTCTTTCAAATACTTTAAGGAAGCATGTCCTAATCGAACATGCCACAACATGGCTTGATTTAAACTATCTACAATGTCAGTTTTATCTAAATCAGATTTACAATCCGGGTTATAATTTAAAACTTCATTTTCCAATTTATCTATTTTCCTGTCTCTCAAAGAATTTTCAAAATTTGAATAACTATTCTACTTCCTGATTTCGTCGCCTCCGAATAAAAACATTCTAACTCAGAAATCGCTTGGAAAATACGTTAACTCAGAATTCGCTTGGAGAACACGTTAACTCAGAATTCGCTTGGAGAACAACGCTTGGAGAACATGTTAACTCAGAAATCGCTTGGAAAACACGTTAACTCAAAATTCGCTTGGACAACACGTGAACTCAAAAATCGCTTGGAGAAGACTTTAACTCAAAAGTTGCTTGAAGAACACGTTAATTCAGAGGATGATTTTTGGCGCCTCGATTTAAGTTGGCACCACTACCAAAAATTTTTAACAGTTCAAGAATAAATAAAAAAACTTTCATATATTTATACACGTATTTTTTTTTTAATTTCTCTAAGCGTTCTTATTATACACTAATGCGTTCTCCTAAAAAAGGTGGAAAATTCTTTAAATATTTAAGAAAATCGTAGAAATTAGTGTTTTCGATAACTTTATGAAATCGATATTTATACGGGCTCTCCATAAATGTGTAAAAGTACATAAATTTATTTCTACTATAAAATATAGTACACAGGTGTATATTCTCTCAGATAAAAGTTGTCGCCTCAGCATAAGCGAGGATAATAATATAATTCATTTGAGGGGATTATCGGATATTACTCCAAAAGTGTAAATAAAACTATTCACCCTGTTCACTTTGATAATAGCTTACTTAATTATATGAATTTCTGTATTAATTCAATGCTGTTAAATTTTGTATTAATTAACTTAAATAATGAATTTAATTTTGACTTAATTATAATATATATGTGTGTGTGTGTGTGTGTGTGTGTGTGTGTGTGTGTGTGTGTGTGTGTGTGTGTGTGTGTGTGTGTGTGTGTGTGTGTGTGTATAAAGTATACTTTGCGTCGCAAGGGGGAATACAGTTGAACTTTCTCCCATACAAAATATTTTTTAGATAATCGCTAAAACTAAACAACGCAAATTTTTTAATATTTATATTACAAACAATATAATTATGAATAATGCAATTTCATAAAAATAAAGTACCAACACATCACAATATCAATTCTTTCAAATATTTATTCTACGATTTATAGTAGAAATAAATTTATGTACTTTTACACATTTATGGAGAGCCCGTATAAATATCGATTTCATAAAGTTATCGAAAACACTAATTTCTACGATTTTCTTAAATATTTAAAGAATTTTCCACCTTTTTTAGGAGAACGCATTAGTGTAATAAGAATAAGAACTCTTAGAGAAGAATTTAAAGAATTTTCCACCTTTTTTAGGAGAACGCATTAGTGTAATAATAATAAGAACTCTTAGAGAAATTAAAAAAAAAATACGTGTATAAATATATGAAAGTTTTTTTATTTATTCTTGAACTGTTAAAAATTTTTGGTAGTGGTGCCAACTTAAATCGAGGCGCCAAAAATCATCCTCTGAATTAACGTGTTCTTCAAGCAACTTTTGAGTTAAAGTCTTCTCCAAGCGATTTTTGAGTTAACGTGTTGTCCAAGCGAATTTTGAGTTAACGTGTTTTCCAAGCGATTTCTGAGTTAACATGTTCTCCAAGCGATTTCTGAGTTAACGTGTTCTCCAAGCGAATTCTGAGTTAACGTGTTTTCCAAGCGATTTTTGAGTTGACGTGTTCTCCAAGCGAATTCTGAGTTAACGTGTTCTCCAAGCGAATTCTGAGTTAACGTATTTTCCAAGCGATTTCTGAGTTAGAATGTTTTTATTCGGAGGCGACGATTTCTAATGTTTTCGATTTGCAAATTTTCATCAAGATTTTCCGAAGTTTCACTATTGGTTGTCTCAGTCTTTTCGTCAAGCATGTTCTTTTGGTGACAACTATCTTTTTCCAAATTGTATACGTTCCGTCTAGTAGTTACATAAGCTACTACTTTATTGATTTTCAAACTTTCCTTTTCATTTTTCTTCAAACTGTTAGATTCTAATTCTATAACCCAATAAGGTTTCTTATAAATTCCCGATACAAAAATTTCCTTGGATATAGGATCAAATATATCAACCCGATGATTATCTAAATAAACACTCAGCCCTTTATCAACAAATTTTCGCAGCGACAGTAAATTTTCAGATAACGACTTTGCACAAATTACATTTTTCAAGCTTAATAATTTATCCCCATTAATTCCAGAAACATTTCCTACTCCCTCCGATTTTAAAATCGCCGAGTCATTATCGTTCGCACATTTAATATTTGGTTGATAAGTGTCATCGAACTTTCGAAAAATCAATTTAGAATTAGTCATGTGCTCCGTAGCACCCGAATCTGCCAGAAATCTAATAAGTTGATTTTCTTTCTATTCCTCAATGCATTCAAGCTTGTGGTTTGCGTAAAAGCCTGTAGACTCACCAGATTTAATATTGTTGGTAATAGATTTGGGTTTACCACGTCCTCGTGATTGACTGCGACCTCGGCCTCTATCAAGCTTAAACCTTTTCGGTTGTGAATTACCAACTGGTGAGTCATTCGAAAAACGTTTAAACCCACGGGTACAACCACCCCGTTTACTCAAAAGATTAGAACTCAAAGAGTCATACCTGCTCTGTCGTTCATTCTCCTTGAGCACTTCTTCCAGCTATGCTTCGGTATATGGGCAGTCCGCTCGAATGTGTCCAGCATATCTTTTGCACCTAAAGCACATTTTGCCACTCCTTGTGCATTCACTGCGGTTGTGCCCTTTATTCCCGCAGTTAAAGCATATTGTGTCTCGATTTGACACATGATATGCCTTGACTCCAGCTGATTCTTCTTTACTTCCAGTTTGTTTAGCTTCCGATCGAGCTGACTCCTGTTGAATAATATAATCCTTCAATTGATCAACAGTTAACAATTTTCCCGTGGTATTTTTACTAATGAACTCAGTTTCTCTGACCCGGGGAAGATTTACCACAATTGCTTCAAAGAAAGCATCTCTAATTTCAACATCAGACAGTTCAGGAGTATTAAGCAGTTTATTGTATGATCTAACTATATTGTCAAATCTATCCCAAAAGACAGAAGCTTTTAGCCAACATATCTCTGTCAGCCCACATCGATTCGTATATCTGTTTTACCTTCAGATTAACCTCCTTTGTGAGTTTGGCGTTCTCAGCTTCCAGCTTATTCATTCTCTCCAGCATTGCTGTAAAATTTGAATAATCATTAGAATTTGTTACATTCAAACTTTTATCAACAGTTTCATTCCTTTTTGATGAACTCAAATGATTTACTTCATCATCTTTTTCCAAATCAAACTTAAAAGTCCCCGAACGACGGATTTTCAACAGATCCAAATCCAGTTTAATTTTTTGTGTATTTTTGACAACTGGGGTGGTTTTGTTACCTTCAAGCTTTAGACTTAATTTCTCAATCGAACTTTCGTTTGGCCCCTCAGGCTCATCCAGTTTCGAGTTCTCATCAACCTCCAGCTTATCGGCCGTATCACCGTCAGTTCTTTCAATTTTTTCTTCCACCATACGGGACTCGATTTCCTCATGTTGGCCTGAAGAAATCTCTTCTGCTGGAGCCACCTCTTCAGCCCTCATTTTTTCAATTTCTCGCCGCACGGATGCCAGAGTCTCCTCATCCACGGTTGAATTGTCTATAAATTTAAAATTTACCCACTTACTCAACGAACACAATCAAGAAAATGGTATTTTATCACAGAAGGCAATCGTTTGAATTTAGAGGATCTTTGTTTTGACGAACACAATCAAAAGAACAAAAATCCAAAGCCTTAGTCTGTACTGTGATATAGCAGTACACACGATGCAGCAGCAATAACATACACTACACCGAATGCACCGGCCAACACAAAAATTTGGATCTGTTTTGCATGCATTAAGTACGTACATATATATGTATATATTATATTTGGTATCCTTATACCATTTCCCATGAAGCTTAATCTCGAGATAAGTAAATAAAAGAAACTTTACCAACGTTGTATCTCGTTCCGTCAGTCATCATCAGAAACACAACCTCTCCATCGTCCATATCTGGATATACCAGATGATCCGGATGTCTCTCGGACAATTCCAATTCGTTGTCCTGCATCAGCAGGAATAACCTCAAATTCCTTTCATCTAGTCAAAACATCAAACATATCAGTTAACTGTTCATAAATCGAACTTATTTTCCAGCAGAATTTCAAAAACACGGCACGAACACGATCTCGAACACTTTCAATATATCTATATATTTTCCGTCAAGCTGACCAGATGTCGCGAACGAGTATAAACTACGTCAACCGTGCGCGGGAAACAGACCTCTCCGTGTCTCTCTCTCTTTGAACCAATATGGCGCGCGTCAGCGCCAACGGTTCCCCCTTTCCCGCGCATTCTCGCTCGCGTGCACGTCGCCAGCCTGAATTCCAAGAATTTAGGCGAAAACGTGCATCGACAATAACTTTTTAAATCGATCTTTTTAGGCGCCCGTCCGAAATCGCGCGATCGCTCGTGAATCCACAAAATATGATCGGTCCTTTGAAACATCGAACCAATCCAGAATTAACACTCCCGTGTCGCGATTTGTATATATCGAGCACTGCTATTCTATTCCCGAACACGCACTGTAATATCTTAACATCGAACTTACCTCTAGACTTTGGAACATCGAAAGCCTTTTTGCTCACGTTGTCCATTTCGCAAACCAGCTGAATTAAAGAAAAAGAAAAACAACCAATGTTCTCGAGTCGAGCTGAAAAGTCGGTGGAGACGCCGGTGATTCCCGGAACCGCCTCGCAGAAAAACAATCTCCTTCCGTCAAGCTGTACTAGCGTCGAACTTATCACCAAGCGATAACCAACGCGCAGTGGAAGCGTGCTGGGCCCATAACCTGTTGAGGATATGTTGAGACTGGAGAGGTTTTTATAAAGAAAAGAACCCACTCACGATTTTTATAATAAAATAAGAAACACTTTAATTAATCCAATTGTAACAAAATAAAACAAATGAAATATCGAGCTTGAAGCGATCGAGGAGACCACGCGACCGAGCGGGAAGCGATCCGGGATACGAGTGTTGAGTGCGCCACCGCACTCGCTCGCGTTCGCCTCGCGCATCATTCCGGGCCCAGGAGTGGGAGTTTGCCCAGCACTCGCCTGTCCGCTCTCTCTCCTTTTTCTCACGCATTTTGTTCGTAAAACCAACAGTATTTCATATAAAAATTTAAAATATGTCCTGGGCAAACTAAAAAATATATTTTTAAATGCACAAAATTTTAATTAATAAAAGAAAAATAAAAAAAATTTCAACCCGCGGGAATTGAACCTCAGATCTTTAGATCCGGAGGCTTACTCTCTACCAACTGAGCTATTTTGTTGTTCCTGTCATTAAATTAACTTTAGGCTATTAATTTCGAAGCAAATTTTGATAGTAGTTTATAACCAAAAGTTAATTTAATGACAGGAACAACAAAATAGCTCAGTTGGTAGAGAGTAAGCCTCCGGATCTAAAGATCCGAGGTTCAATTCCCGCGGGTTGAAATTTTTTTTTATTTTTCTTTTATTGATTAAAATTTTGTGCATTTAAAAATATATTTTTTAACTTGCCCAGGACATATTTTAAATTTTTATATGAAATACATTTGTAAGAGGCATTTTCAACGTTGCTCAAACGTTGTTACAACGTTATTTCCACCTATCGCGGCAACTTACAAAAATCTTAGCGGACGTATCCCACGTTGTAGCAACGTTGCTCCAACGTTTCAACAACTTTTATAACAACGTTGTAACGTTGTCAAAACAACGGTGTCACAACGTTGCTACAACGTTGTTACAACGTTGTGTGCTAGTAGGGTTGGTAAAATGATATCTATAATATTAAAAGCCTTTTGTTCTCCTAAAATTTCAGGTAATTTTGGATCAAAAAAATGTTCTTTATATGTATTATAAAGTTCCAAGGCATTACAATTGCAATCAAAAGATATAATAAAAGCGAAAACTTCACATAGTGCATGTGGAAATTGAAAACAACTATTTTCCATTACACATTTATCCCATTCATTATCATGATTAAACTTCTAATCATACATGCTTCATGAAATGTATTATAAATAATGCCTTCAAATGAGCGTAAATCTTTAAAAGATTTAGTTCCACGTACATGAAATAACAATAATCTAAGAAAAAATCGTTCTCGATCATTAGGATGTATATGATACATTCTGACTAGTATGGGTTTATGAAACTTTAAACGTATTAACGTAAACATAATATTGAGGAATTTCAGAATAAAGAAATTTTTTTGCTTTCGCAACAGATGAATTTAGTAAAAACCAACTCGTTAAAGATGTTTGATAGTTTTTATTAATTAATTTATCTTCAGATCCTTGTTCAAAATAAACATATATTGTTCATCTTCAAGGTGTACAGTTAATCTATATGTATATTGTGTGTGATTGAGAGTGTAATTTAAATTCTTTCAAACGATACATGGCTTCTGTTGGACAACATACCTTGCAGAAATATATTCTCATATTTCGTCATAATTTAGGATGTCTTTTTGCGTACTTTCAATTTATTTATTATTAGTTTCTGTATTACTGAATTTTATTAGAGCTGTATCTGGGCCTTTATAAAGATATTTAATTAAATATTTTATAGATTTGATTGAACTACATATTTCTACGTATATATAACATTGAAGTTTTAGAAGTAAATATGGATTATATGGAACAACAAAAGTGTTATCCGCGGTTTTATTGCTGTAGTAAGTTATTTTTAAGCCATTATTTCGTCTACGGTAAATCGGATAACTATTATGAGATATTTGTGTTTTTGAACTAAAGCATTTAGGAAAATTTTTTGTATAATATGTTTTACTTTCATTCGTGCATACACTATTTTTATTCTGATTTCCACAAGGACCATGAATCATATTTTGCGTTACTAATTCGTGTAGTTCTGGAAATTTATTTTTATCGGGAATTTTAGCAAATATAAAATTATCAATTTGATCTGTATTTCGTATTTTGTCTTTTTCATCTAAACATAATAACATATGAATGTGGAGTAATCCTCGTTTTTGAAATTCAATTACATAAATGTAAGAATTAACTTTACAAAAAATTTTGTTTTTCAATAATTCGTCCATTAATTCTTTTACTTTGTACAATGTAAGAATGAACTTTACCAAAAATTTTGTTTTTCAATAATTTGTCCATTAATTCTTTTACTTTCAGGTCAAATACTCGCACTATCAGATCTGGTCTATCAAGAGTAATTTCATATTCTAACAAATTTTCCGTAATCTTTACTCCACTGAGGATTGCATGTCATTGTCAGAAAAATGTCTGGTTTCCTATTATTTTGCATTATAGTTGTTACATCTAAAAAGTTTTGTTGCATTGTTCTGGAACTACCTATAAAACTAGACGGTAAAATAATCATTTTACCAGTAGAAACATTTTCATTATTACTTTTATTATTAAGTTGATCCATCAAACCCTTATATTAATCTGTTCGTAAATTATGCTGATCTTTTCTAATCATTATAAATATATTATAAACGAGTATTTTCGACTTTTGACCATGAATTAAGAATAAATAGGTTAGATAAACTTTTGATATTTAAACATGGATTAAATTCTTGTCGTATACTAAATCTATATGAATAGTATTGTAATGAAGATATATTATTATATTTCCGTTCGCCTGATGAAGCTTCTATGTATGGTTTCCAACCTGAATCACCGGAAGGAAATATTAATGGATATACCATTGGATCAATGTCTTTATTAATAATTGCAATTGATTAAGGTTTTTTTTCCTTTTTGAAAAATACATTGTGAGGTTGTAAATACCTCACATATAAGAATAATATGAAAAACATTGTCGTTGTCCGGTACCTGAAACAAATATATATGGTATTAATATAAATAGTACGCAAAAAGATACTATTATTGAAACAACTTGCCCCGTGCATTACCTGTGTATAACTGTTGTCGATACCTCCTCCTGGGTCAGGGGAAAACTCCTGCTTGGCTACGTAGCGACTCTTTGGCACTGGCTCCTGCTGGTCCTGGGCCTCGTTACCTGTAGGGAAAACTAGAAATTAAAATGATATTAAATTATGTAATTATTTAAACTAAATAAGGAAGTGTTTATGATAGATGTATTATGTAGGATAGGTTAGAGGTAAGGTTGACATGTGGTATTAGAGAGGTTAGGAAAAAGTAAACAATGGATAACAAGAAAGCCTGAGCCATTCTGATCACCGAATTGTTTAAAAAAATAAAAGGAAAGAATGAGAAATAATAGAAGTGATTTGGTTTGTTTTATGTGTTGGAGAGAGAGAAGAATAAACAAAGAGCACTTACCATAAACGTCGAGTTAGTAGAAGACAAGAGAGGTTACTCGCTGTTGGTGATGGAATGTGATGGAGACGCCGACCCGCACGAACAACACCCTTGGATGATGGAAGCTCCTTCCCTCGTAGACGTCGTCGCCGTGAAGCCGCACTGGGTCCGGATTGCCACATAAATGCCAAGTTTCTCGTAAACACGAAAGTGAGAGAGACGGAGAGAGATCAGACTCGCGCGCGAAGCAGTACTGCCGTATGCGTGTACATAGGCGGCGGCGGAGAGAGGAGAGCTCACTCGTATGCACCACGAGGATCACCGAGAGAGCGCGCCGACGCAACGAAGCGCGGGACTCTCTCGGACTCAACTCCCGTGTGTAAGAGAGAGAGAAGAAGAGTGCGAATTGCACAAGTGGAGGCGCCAGCCCAGTTAACACTTGGGATTGACGATAATAGTTGCGCCGCTAAATTAACACAGGTAACACCTGTTGACCTGCCAATAATGGAAAACGAGTGCCATGTTCAAATGAAGGAAGTTGACAAAATTGACGAAAAAGGAAGAAGAAAGCGGAAAAAGGAGGAGAGGTCATTACTAGCTGATCTGTGAAAAGAGACGCCGGTGCTTTCCATAATAATTGAGTATTTTTCTGAGTTTTGATTATTGCTTTGTTGGTGAAGATAGATTTGCTGGAAGTTATTCGCACAGAGATATCGATTTTGGAGATTGGAGTATTTGTTGGAGTTATAATATTCTGTGGAGAGATCTTGTGGGAAATATATATATATATTTATTTGGAACAATCTGATTGTGAGGACTCGCGTGCGTTAAGTGGACTGCCCGCCGGCCACATTTATTTTTGTTGAGGTTAATAATCGTTACGTATATGGATTATTTTCGGTATCGCGACTAGTTACTTGATGGAGACTCAATACTTCAATTATTAATTATAAGATTTCAATTATATAAATTGTCGTGATCTGCGATTCTATTTCATATTAATTATTCCTATGTTGGTTGAGATTCGCGACTTCGTATATAAAATAAGAATTTGTAATATTATGTTAAAATAATAATTGAAACAAATAAATCATTAATTGTTCCATTACACGGACTACTAAACTTATTTTTGTGTAATTTCAATTATCCCCCTTTTTGGTTGTAGTTAATTAGTAGAAAGGAATTTAGTTAGTCCCGCCATTTTCCCGTCGGCGAGACAAGGATCCACAGCACAGGTAAGAGGTTCGTGCACGTGCTGAGTCGGCTATATTAATAGTGTACGGGATTCCTTATATTTATGTAGGAAACGCTACGTCACAACATATATCTCTATTAGAAGGTGGTTCTCCATTTTCTCCAACATAAACGATAGCAACTTCATTACAAATTGCTATTTGTGATTTCTTCTTTAATGCTTCATCTCTAGTTAAATACATTTTAATTTCTTGAAATGGATGATGTAATCTAATAGAACGTTTTCGTTCTTCATCTTCAATTTCATACATCATTTTATATGCATTTGCAAATGGATTTATGTCACGTAGTATACTATCTAGTTCTAGTATTAGATCTTTGTCTAAATTGTTTTGATGCAATTGTGTCAATCTGTATTCATTTGCAATTTTATTATCTAGTATATATAACTGACCAAACTTTGGATGTTCTAATTCATTTGGATGTAAAGCATACGTATTATGGTATATTTGACCGCATATTCTTAATACTTGTGGTCCAAAATTAGTAAAATGAGCTAATTTTGCACCAAAACTTGCAAATGCTAATAAATTGTTGTAAATTCTAATATTTTGTTTAAAATTTTTATCTTTAGTACTTAGTCCAAATAAATATTATTTATATTTTCAGGATAAACATTCTAATTTATAAGTTTTATTTTATTTCTGTGACAGCAATCAGAATACTTATTCTCTTTTTTTATTTCGTTTTTAAAATGTTTTGTTTCACAAATTCACATCATATACTAATTTTCCAAAGTAATTGCACTCAATAATACATTCATCAGAGTCCCATTTTTGTGAAAGTGAACAATCTCTACTCATTCGTTTTATTTTCTCCAACATAATTCTTGAAATTTTCTTCTTTCTGTCTTCCGATTGATTTACTCCAAACGTACTTTTCCGTTCTACTTCAGCTAATTTCTGTTCTTCAGTTGCTTGTTCTTTTTTTTCACTTTTTTTCTACAGATTTCCTTTTTTTTATCTTCTGATTGTGATGCTCTAAACGTACATTTACGTTCTGCTTCGGTTAATTTCTGTTCTTCATTTGCTTGTTCTCTTTTCTGACTTTTTATTATCGAGATTTCCTTTTTTCTGTCTTCAGATTGATTTACTCTAAAAGTACGTTTGCGTTCAGCTTCAGCTGATTTCTGTTTTTCACTAATATGCTTAAATTATGTTTTGATGAATTTATTATTACTAACTTCATTATCCAATTCATCAATTATTATAATGTCTCTTTTTCCTAATTTAGAATTATTTTTTAATTGAATTTCTTCTACATCATAAACTATTTTTATTATGCCGTTAAAATCTAATATAATAAATATATATTATAGATTTGAAGCTTGGACTGTATATTTTCTTAATTTTTTGAAGTTGCTTTTAAAGAAATATTAAAACTTTGTGTTTACATAACACAGTTCAATTAATTAGCAAGATTCCATTGTACAGGCTTACATCATTATATACACATCAAGTGTTAAAGAATTTGTGCTATTTAACATTTTATCAAATTACATTATTGCTAAATTTAATGTTTTATAATGTTTGTCGGGCATAGTATGAGGAAGCTACATGCTAATAGTAATTAGCTACGATTTGTTAATTATATTATGCCTAAGGGAATGTGGGACCCAGAAAATGGTAATTTTGTACTTGTTTTTATAAATAAATGAATAAAATTTTTAAAAAATGCTGAACGTCAAGCCCTTAGGTATGTTTTAAATAATATACCCAAATTTTTCCAGAATTTTAAATCCATAATTTGATCACGATGTTTGGGTTGAAAGATTATGCTTTTTTGGACTAATAATTACCGACCAAACATTGTTTACTCAATTATTATTTAAAAAATGCTTTTTCATTAAAAAATCAAAACGTCAAGCCCTTCATTATGTTTTCAGTTATCCGTATGAATTTTTTCAGATTTCTAATGCAATATTTTAGATATAATTTTTGGGTTGAAAGGTGCAGATTCCTGTAATTTAGGTCCGACATCCCGTTAAACCTATAGATAATACATTATTTAGATCACTAAATATAACTTTATCAACTTTAAAAATATAAAAATACTAATATTTTATATATTAAAACATAATATTTTTATAAATGCTTTTTATAAAAATACCAGTTATAAAAATATTTTACATTTTAATATATAAAACAATTGTATTTTTATAATTTTATATTTGTTAAAGTTGTATTTAGTGATCTAAATAATGTATAATCTATAGGTTTAAGGGATAATAAAATTAAAAAACCGCTGCTAATTACAAATCCTCATACAATGCCTGACAAAAACCTTAAATTAAATTGATTTTATATAATTACCATTAAAATAACTACTACAAATATACTATAATAAAGATAGTAAAAATTCACTTCTTCAATCTCACCCCTTCACCCTAAACAATTTACTTCCACCCATTTACCCCCAGTCAACTACACACCAGAAAAAAACCACAACCCCTTCACCCCCACTCCTTTGCCCCCACCCCTACACCCTCACCCCTTCACCCTTACCCTTTCACCATCATCCATTACATTCACACACTTACCCCCAGTATATAATAATAGAATAATATAAAATAATATAACATATAATAAAAGTCCCTGAATGACGGAGGCTCACTTAAAAAAACACACACACACATACACACACACGCACACACAAATATATAATTACCCAATTATTAATGACTTCTATAAATAATATTATTAATTATAACTAACAATATGCTTTTCTTTATTTTGTAAATGCTACAAAATATTATAAGAAGACTTTCAAATCATTTCAATGATTGTCAAAGAAATGACTTATTGGTTTCATTTAAATGTCAAAAAACGTATTCAATAACTATAAGTATATACAGCATAATTAATACCTTATCAACATTTGTTAAAATTATTTAAGTAAGTGAAGGTATAATTATTAATTAAACATCCCTTTCACTTAACATTGGAAAGAGAATAATCTTGTATTTATTTTAGTTCATATAATTATTATTTATATTAAATATATTATGCATTTGCCAAATTATCGAACAAAAATGTATTGGCTTTATATAGAAAGTTAAAAAAAAAGGTTACTCAGTAACATTAATAAGGATGGAGGATGACACAGGATTCGCTTAACTAACAATATGCTTTTCAATCATTCTGGTAACTCGACATTTGAATAAAAATCACTGATACATGTAAATGTCACAAAATTTTATTAAATGACTTCCAAACTTGTCAAAAAAATGACATATATTGGTTTCATTTAAATATATGTTTACAATAACTGTAAGTATAGAGAACATAATTAATATCTTATCAACATTTTTTAAAATTATTTAATTCAGTCAAGGTATATAATTATATTATAAACATCTCTTTCACTTAACATTGGTTAGAGAATGTATGTATTTTAGTTCATATAATTCATATAATCATTAAATATTATGCACTTGCCAATGTATAGAACATATATATTGGCTTCATATAAAATAAAAGAAAAATTACGTAAACAATTAATTAATTGTAATAAATCATATTCACAACAAAATCGGCCAGATACATCTGCGATGAAAGTATTCACTTGATGCTAGCTCCCTCTTCCGGCCACGTTATAACTTTTCCTATTATGTTTATACCTCTGTACGCATTCTTTCACGGACTGGAAAAGAGTGTCTTCCTTTCTCTCTTCTATATTCTCCTATCGCTCTGTCTCAACTTTTTTTCAAGTATAAATATAGATATATACGGGTAATGTAATATAAAGGGAAGAGGCAAAAATTGAGTAAAGGAAATCGACATCCAATTTCTTTATCGCAGCTTTTCTTAATTATGCGTGAATTAATTCGCACAAAACTAAATGTAAACCAAAAATAAATAAATAGGGAAAGCGATTTTTTATAAATTTCAAAAAAATAAATAGTATATAATAAACGGTAATGAAAGGAAAAATACTGTCGCGTCTTTTGATATTAAATGTTAAATCTGTATCAGTGCAAAGTTCATATTGAATCAATGTTGTATCATGAATCAGTATTGAATCAACTGTGTTCAATTATAAAAATTGTATGTTTTTCAAAATTCAATTTTTTATCAATGCAAGTTCGTATTGAATCAGCTATATGTTTCTATAAAATACTACGATCGATCTGACAAGGAGAACATCATATGTTTGGGAAACGGATCGTACCCATCTTGTAGTATATGTTTTCTAATATAAAAATATGTAGAAATCCAGAGCCGCAGACCCTAACAATCGTTTTTTCAAAAGTTATACGCTTTTGAAGCAAAATTTCCAAAAAATAAAAACTTCACTACAAACGCTTATAACCTCTAATCTATCAAATATTGACGTTCAAATCAAAGTTTAATGAAAAACTGAGATAAAATAGATATAATTTAAAAAAAGGACGCTTAAATCCGTTAAAATAGAGCAAAGTTATAGCCGAATTAAGAATTTCAAGAAATGCAGCTTAAAAAAATCAATAAAATTTGTACTACCCAATTTTTGTTTAAAATTGCTTCTAATTCTTAATTCGGCTATTCTTTGTTCCATTTTAAAAGATTTGTACGTCTTTTTTTTAAATTATATCTATTTTATCTCAGCTTTTCGTTAAACTTTGATTTGAATATGAATATTTGATAGGTTAAAAGTTAGAAGCGTTTGAAGTAAAGATTCTATTTTTTGGAAATTTATATAAGTAATATCTAACAGTATATTACTTTATAAACTTCTAGCTTTCAATCATGCAAATATTATGTACAGCATCAAAAACATAAAATTTAAACGCATTTGTGTACCATTTATAATTTGTTAAGTTTGATTATGTTCTTATAGACTAAAAGCAATGTCTTTTTTAATATTTTATTTTACTTGAAAATTCGTCAAAGGTGTTACGCAGTATAATAAACAAAAGAAATGACAATTTTTCCTGGAAAATTAGACGGCTATTTTTGTTTACATTTAATGTAACGGCGGAGGCGCATAAGTATGTCGTTATGCCAGTTGTACTGATAGTCATTCACAGGGTGATGGCGCAAGTATCACAGCTACATCGCCAGGAAAAGCGAAGAAGAAGAAGATACTGATAGTCGTCACGCGCAGCACATTCGCATCGAGGTATTCTCTTCTGATACTTATTTATAGTGCTATAATGATTTAATTTAGTTAGTGTATAGCAATATGATTATTCAACGATAGGATCTGCTAATGTTTACAGTAAGTTATTGTATCCTGTTGTGGCAAACAGTTAATGTAAAAAATAAGTGCAGTTTTTCAAAGATTAAATACTTATTTCTTGTTTCAAAACAATACACAATTTTTAACCGACAAAATTCAGAGGATGGTGTTATATCTTGTAATAAAGATGATAAATTAGCTTCAACTTTAGGTAAAATATCGAATAAAGCAGAACGAATGTCAGCTAAACATAGTTATTAACATGCTATGTCAATTTTAGTGATTCTTAAATATTTTCTAACAGGAAAATGTGAAAGAAGCTATAGGAATACAATTCTATACTTGAAGTTTTTAAGTTAAAATTCATAGTTTCTTCAATACTGCGATGTTCCCTGGCGGAAATAGTATTTGAAAATAACTGCAAATAATTGCAAATAACTAAAATATTTAGTTGGGTTTGAGACGCTAATCACTATTATTTGTAGTTATTTGCAGTTATTTGCAGTTATTTACAGTTACAAATAATTATCTGCAGTTATTAGTCTTTGTTGAAAGTTATAACACAAAATATGACAGATATTACAAAAGTTAATAGCAATTATTAGCAAATATTAGCAGTTTTTATTTGTTTTTAATAGTTATTTGCAATTATTTGCTATTATTTGCACTTCTATTTTTGTGCTATAATATAATTATAAAGAAATTGCATATAACTCCAAATAACTGAATATAACTGCAAATAATTGGTATAAACTATTAGTAACTGCTAAAAACTGCAAATAATTGCTAATACTTATTTCTAAAAACTATATAAACCTACTTAGAATTTGACAAAACTGCAATTAACTGCAGGTAACTGCTAATAATTGCAAATAACTGTTAATAACTGCAAGAAACTGCAAAGAGCTACAAATAATAGTTAATAGCGTCTCAAACCCAACTAAATATTTTAGTTCTTTGCAATTATTTGCAGTTATTTACAGTTATTTGCAGTTATGTACAGTTATTTGCAGTTATTAGCATTTACTATTTCCGCTAGGGTTGTCTTTATTTAAAAAACACTTGTTGTAAGAAATAATTTATAATAATTATACATATGAATAACTCATTTCGATTATTCAGATTTTTAAGAAAATTATAAATTATTAAAAAAACATTTTATTAATTTTTAATCTTTTACTAATTATTTTTAACTTTTAATTCTATTGATTTATAATTAATTTTAAATCTTGTATGTATCTATAGTTGTTTGAAAATCCATTTCTTTTTAAAAGCAAGTACACGAAAGATAAGTTTTCCATTTTGTAACGGAGTGGGTACTGGGGAATATAAGGCCCCTCGTTAGGCCCAATCTGTCCCAACTTACCAACCTTAAGTGTACAGTCCCACGATGCGGCCGGGAATCACTTTGATTCCCATGCAATGCCGTTAACAACGTCACACACCTCGTTTGACTTTAATATTGTGTATTGGGCCCTATGCACAAAATTGCCAACTAGGATAAACGCCGGAGAGGGCGGTATTCGTGGGAGAGGACCATGACCGCTAAAAACGTTATTAACAATCGATATATTATGTTAATCGGCGAGAAAGATCGTCTCACCGAGTCAATTTATTAAATAAACAGTCACAAAATAATAAATTAACAATTACCAATTCAAGGGGAGTCGTACCGATCACTACCCCCGAGGTCAGCGCGAATACAAATCGTTAACTCTTATTAACGGACCAGAATTAAGCAACCAATCCGGGAATGATCGGCTGCTTAACCTGATGGCTATACGTCACACCGTGTAACGTATGTATCTCTGACGTAGGGAGTTCTGACGTAGAAACTGCCTACGTCACGCGCGCCTTCTCTCGTGAAGTGGCTCCCGCGAACCACCGACCTGTCTACCCGGGCGGGATTTATCACGAGAGGGGGAAAAAGAGGAACGCTTCCTCTCCTGGACTGTACCAGGTAAATCGGGAAACTATCAACGGTACACGCGGGTCTAACGTGGTGCATCACTCACCTTTGTATTCACGGGACACCGATCAAAATATGTTGCTCCCCGTCAATCTCTTTTTCTCTCTCACTCCTTTGGGCGAACTGCCCCCGATCTTCCGCCTTTTCCGTGGACGGAATCCGGAGTGGTGGAGACGTACGGCTTTGCTCGGCGTGTTGAGTCGTGTGGGGGAAATCTGCCCGCACCCACACCGTATTACACACACTCACACTTCTCCGACAAAATACGATAAACGAGACCATTTTCTCGACCTGCAGCGACACCGTAGGTGCGCGCGCCGCGCTGTATATACTCTTTCGCGTTGCTTACCTGATCGGTAACTCGCTTACCGTTATAATTTATATTTTTAATTATTTTTAATGAGATGAATTACTAATATTAATAACCTAATTTATAAATGTATTAGTTAATAAAGTTTTTCATTGCAAATTGTTGAGTAACACTGAAAAAGCTATTAAATTAACAATTTAGGGTTCCATCTCACTGATTTAGATCCTGTGTAATATACATTATTGCAATTGATATAAATAGGAAATATTTATTATTAATATATCAAAAATTATAAATAAATTGTAATGAAAGATATTAATTTTTTGCAATGTCAATAAACTATTGAAATATTATTATAATAATGCTTAAGAATGTAATAATTTATTTTCAAAAAAAGGATAAAGTTAATATACATTGGGATAAAATGATTTGTGAGTAATTTCGACTTTGCAAGATTTGTGATCCTGATGTTGTGACTGAAGAGGAGATCTGAACGACTTCGCGGACCACGTTTTACTCGTAATCGCACTGTAAATGCCAACTCTTTGGTCTCTCTCTCCTTTCTCTCTTTATTACTTACGCACATTAACCGACCTGCGAATTCGCGTGCCGCGACACGCACTGTTCATTCTTTCTTTATTTTGACAATATATTTTCTTCTGTTTATTTAAATTAATTTTGGTGTTATCGCTTTATTTAGTTTTACCTTCTCCCTTGCGTTTCGCTATCATAAAGAATACCGCCGCCTCCGCTTATATAACTAGAATTTTATATTATTACTGAGCGGCCGGTCGCACAAATAATTGACACTATTAGAAAGTATAAATTATTCGGTCTTTTCGAGCCAATTTGTGTTACTCAATATTTTTTGAAAATATTGCACAAAATCCTCTTTATTAGCAACTTACTTCCATAATTTAGTGTATTAACTGTGTTGACATTTTTTTGTGCAATTGTAATAATTAATGGTATATAAGATCTCATAAAATTAAATAAAGAAAATGGACACGTACGTATGGACGCACGGACGCAGACATGTCCGTCCTATAATATTAAAATAATTAAATAATCACGTTCCGAAATTAATTAATTAATTAAATTTTTTAGTCAACAGTTGTTTGTCATACTACCAGGTACACATTAAGTCTAAAAAAGATAATGTTTATTTATAATTATTTACAGTAGAAGGGGAAATTCACAGAAAAGTGCTCATTCAAGATATAAAATTTTAATATAATGTGGATTTGAAAAGAATACATATTTTTAGTAAGGAATATCCATGCAATATCAACATTTTATTTCAAAAATAGCTTTCTTTTTATGTAAACTACCTCTATAAATTTTATGGTAGTGAGCGTTGTACATATAAACATATATTTTTGTTTAGGCATATAGTGATATTTTAATTATATTTTATCCTACTAGCACACAACGTTGTGGCAACATTGCTGCAACGTGGGAGATGTCTGCTAATATTTGGTAAGTTTCCGTGAAGGGTGTAAACCAACGTTGAAACAACGTCTAATTAACGTCGACATTTATCTAAAAGTTGAATAAATGTCCTTTAATAGTTTAATAATATTTTTCTGAACGTAGTGTTTAATTTAGGTTACAACGAACAGCTAGAATATGCTTTTGAGTGAGGCCTGCGATAGCTCGGTCGGTAGGGCGTCGGGCTCGTAATCTGGAGGTCCCAGGTTCGATTCCCGGCCCCGGCCGATTGATACAAGCACCACTGGCGAATGTATTTTCAACAAGTGCTTTCTTCACCAAGACATCGTATGACCTCCGTCGCTGATTAGCACCGGTTTGGGAGCATAAAAAGAGCGACGTTAAAATAATAATAAAAAAAAAATATGCTTTTGAGTTTATAGCCTAAATTTAACGCAATGTCAGAAATAATAAAATAGCTCAGTTGGTAGAAAGCAAGCCTCCAGAGTTAAAGATCGGAGGTTTAAATCCCCGAACGAGAAAGTTTATTTTAATTTTTTTTTATGTTTCATAAATTTTTTACGTTAGAATAATATTATTAAACTATTCTAAGACATTTATTCAACTTTTAGACAAAGCAGATTGTACGTTGCTTTTCAACGTTGCTTAGACGTTGTTTCAACGATAGTTTCCACTCATTGCGGCAACTTATAAAAAAATAGTGGACATCTCCCATTGTCAAGCAACGTTTCTTCAATGTTGCAGCAAGTTTCATAACAACGTTGGAATGTTGCTAAGACTGCTATAATTATTTGTAGCACAGAGGGTTAAGCTTGTGGTGTAGCAGGATTTTCAAAGGTACTTTGGGACTCAGAAATGTATCTCCAAGTATTGTTTCGTCTATATGTCCATGATCGAACCCTCTCAAATCCTCATTTCAAGGTTTAAATGACTTGCAGAGTGCATATAGCATATGTGTATGACTTGGAAAGTATTTTTAGTGAAAAGATTAGAGAATTTTATGAAAAAACGTATCTATATGTTTTTTATGCAAAATGCTTCCCTAAGAAGCTATAAATTAAAGAATATAGCCAAAAAGTGGAAAAATGGCTACATTTTTTTTAAGTGTCCACCCACAGTGTTATAGAACGTGTAAAAAAAGTTTTGGGAATAAAAAAATTTTGACCGACTGCTCCTACAGAGACTTACTCATATTACTCATCCGAGTTACCCTCTAGAGCCATTAGATCAGCTATACTATCTGTGCAAAAGGTAACCGTTCTGGCGTTTGTCTGTTTGTCCAGCATATTAATCGACACCTCAGTGATAGCATTGATCTCCGCAGATCTACCAAAAGCAACTTAATTGAAGCCCGCTGTAGTTAATGACTTGACCTTATTGAGATTAACTACAAGTTTTATCGATGTACACCAAGGTTTCACGAGTTCCAATGCAAATAACATAAGACCTGCCAAGACATTCTCATTGTTTCCTTTGATCACGATAACAATATTTCCCGGATAGTCCTGTGTATTTATACTATCTTAATAATATTGTTTGCAATCTTTTCGGCATAAAATTTATCGGGCTAAAAAATACTGCTGGTCATTTCGTAGTGCCGTTTAATAATACAAGACAGTTTTAACTAGTGCATTTGAATTTCCGAGCACTCCTGGTCTCCAACGGTAAGCCCCTATTGCCCAAATATCTTCAATTTCATTTAAGTTTGAAAATCTTGGAGGCATTTGTATGCGTTTCAGAGAATGTTGTTCCATGTACCAGTCTCTTATAATTCGTGCTGTATGCACTGGGCTGTTATCTTCTACAATGTTGATGATACCTTCAAGATATCTATCTATATACAATAATAAACTTTTTAAAAAGCGAAACATTTAACTACTATATTACTATATTACTCTATCACAAATTATGAAATTCTCTAATAAATAGACTAAATAAAATTTCAAATAGTTCATCTTGTAATGCAAATTATAAATGAACCAGCAATATATAATGTTTTACCTTTAAAATTTATCAGATACACTTATTAGTCGATATATAAATCTGTATTTCCTATTTTTCGAAAACTGGCATCACTGCGTTGCTTGTAGTGCATCAGTGTTTTGATACTTGAAGAGCTGCCAAACTGTCGTGTAAATATATATAATTGGACGAGAGTAGCGTGAAAGACTTAGTACGCTTTACTTTGACAAATTTGCATTACAACCTGCTGTTAACGGAAAACGCAGACTGAAACTCGCACAATTTGACTATGTTGCTCGTTGTGTCTAAATGACAGGTATGACTGAAGGTATGTCTAGTAGAGAGCATGTAAAGCTCGGTGTTGTCTGATAAGCGCTTTTTACACTTTGAATGATGGTGTACATGATTAGCAAATAGTTATCGAATTGTTTTCGTCATGTTGACCGTGTTTATCTATTTATCTGTAATAAATCTTGCTCTAAGCGTAAAGTATCCAATAGGAAAAAGTTTTTTTATTTTGTGTAGGATTAATACATTTCAAGATAATGCTACATGACCGTTTTTAAGCAATTATAAATAGTGCGTTAACTTAAATTGATTCTGTGCGATGTATCTGGAAATACGACCATTATCTAATTACGTTTTAAGGAAGTTACCCTGCAAATTGCAGGTGAATCGATTAAAAATTGACTGTGTTATCTTAGATACATGATTACATATATACATATATTCATACAAACATTTTAGGATGGGCCTTAAATGAAGTCTAATGCGTAATAAATTTCTCTTATCAGTCATTATCTAGTACATCTCGAGGTATCACAAATTTTGCAATAATCAAACTATAAAGCAATTCCGTGTAGCGGTCGTGCATAAAAAATTAATTTCCCATAAGTCTTGATAAGCTCGGAATACAAATTCATTTCTCATAAAAATTAAAATTTATCAGTTACACTTATTACATAATGAAATAGTTTTATTTGTTAGATATAGGTTTTAGAGGTTTGCATTCATTGCATCTCAAAAAGTGATTTTTTTACAACAAAAGCATCGCATGCCTTTTCAGTTTATCAGCTTCAGCATAGGTGCATAAAAAGGACAACGTTAAATAGCATAATATAGTTATAAATTTTAATAAATCTATGAATTGTTTGTTAGCATAGAATTGGTGAACAATATTAATATTATTTTATAGTTACAAATTCACCTGTTACAGACGGTAGACAATAATTTTCTAAAAAATCCACATATCTAGCCGCACTAAAACGTCTATCAACTTCAACAATCTGACCTGCACCGTCTCCGGATACCCATGCCAAAAATGCTGCTGTGATTCTTCCACTATATTTTTTTGGAAGAACGTAGTTTTCATTATACCTGTAAATAAAAATCACTCTTAATTCTCAACGTGTGAAATAATCATGGATTGATTATTATGTGTAATATAGGGATATTATTAATTTTATAACATTTTTATTTCAAAAATTGCTCTATATTGTGTCCTTTTAATATAGGAATTATAATTAATAATGTCACAAAAAATTATATTGCATGTGATAATAAAAACGTTTTTATCAATTGCCTATAGCTTACCGCACTGTATAATTTTATTTGTACTTATTGTTAAAGTAGCTAATCTTCTTGATATTTAAATAGTTAATAAGTGATTTTTTGTCGTCCATGCAGTGTATTTAGGAGTAGTTTAGGTTTTCCTCGATATTGATGAACAAACCATATTTATTTATTTGGCGACGTTTCGATGGATATCCTCCATCCTCATCAGGCTATACTATTTCGTCAATATATAGGTATACACATATTATTAACAGCATCTCTGATGCGTCGCTCTTTCCCCTATTGTTGTGTCCATAATCAACACAAAAAATTGAAAATTAAATAAATACTTAAAGAACATTACAAAATAAATTAACACATAATCACACATATTAAGCAAAAGGCAGTCAAATATTAAAATAAAGCTAACAATGTATATCACAGACGGTTGTTGAGCGACGCATCAGAGATGCTGTTAATAATATGTGTATACCTATATATTGACGAAATAGTATAGCCTGATGAGGATGGAGGATATCCATCGAAACGTCGCCAAATAAATAAATATGGTTTGTTCATCAATATCGAGGAAAACCTAAACTACTCCTATATTTAAATAGTTAACATTTTATATCCCGAAGCTATCTACTGTTTTCTGTGAATACAGTAATCAATCAGTTAATAATGATCTAAATAATTTAAAATACTAGCGACGGAAACTTTACTCGCTAAAGCTTGTTCAGTAGTATTTTAATTGTAACTGCATGAGATATATTTCTATAAAATATATAAACGTAGATTATATGATTTTAAAATTTGAAATTTTCATTAATATAGTAATGCAACACATTTGAAAACAATTTTAATTCAAGATAATAGTTAATAACTATTGTACTTAAATAATTTATTAATTGTTTACTTGTTTATAAACGCATACAAATTAATAATACTGTAATTTTAATAACAGAACAACTTTTAATACATCTGGTTATCAATCTTATATACGAAGAAATAATGGTAAGTAAATTAGTTATTAAGGCAAAAATTATAAAAAATTAGCAGATAATACATTTGTTGTTCCATATAACCCTTATTTGCTACTAAAATTTAATTGTCACATTAACGTAGAAGTATGTTCTACTTTACAGTGCATTTATTGAAATACGAGATGCTGATGTAAAATTTAATGGAAATTTTTACAATTCCGAAAATATTAAATAAAATGAATATGACTCTGATGAGACGAACCAGTATATTAATACAAGCTATCTATGTCCGCCAGAAAGTATGCACAGATTATTCTAATATGCATTGCACGAAATGTCACATTTTATAATACGATTAGCTATTCTTAATGAAGGTGAGCACAAAAATTACTTTAAATAAGTTAAAGAAGAAGAAATAAAAAAATGAAAATGTAGAAACTACATTAACAGCTTATTCTAAATTAAATAAAGAGGATACTAAAGCACGCAATTATTTATATTCCAACATACCAATGCATTATGTATTTGATAATAAGTTAAGAACATAGAATAAAAGAAAAAAAATAAATAAACCTATATTAAGTAGAATGTATTTGCTTAATCCAAAAGATCGTGAAAGATATTTTATTAGATTGTTACTTTCACATATCAAAGGAGTAACTTCGAATATTTACTTTAAGCTAATGGTGTAATATATTCTACATTTTATAAAGCTGATATATAGCTAAGCATTTATTTAATGAGGATTAAATAATTAATTATACTTTCCTACTGCTCTTTGTCAATTAGTTATTTGCATTTTTACATTCCTATAAACGCAAGACATTTATATGAAAAATATAAGCATCTATTTTATCATCCAAAATTAGAGAAAAGCATTGGTGAAAACTGTTAAAAATTTACAAATTGATGGATATTCTTAAAATGATTTTAATTTACCAAATTCGTCTATGTATATACAAGAAAATGATAATATATCAACTTTCTACGACAGAAGTAATATGTTTCATGAATTAGAATTTAAAGTAAATTCATTAACAGATCAACAAAAAAAAAAAAATTTTTTATAACACATGCACGAAAATTGCGTTTTTGCGCCCTAAAAATAGGGACTAAAGTAGTCCTCTTGCACCCATAAAGAGTTTTTTTTCAGCAGCGGGCGTTTCCTTTATAGACACCCTTTTGTGTCCCCTGCGTAGATTTAGATTTTACACACACACACGCTCACGTACATGTACACACACGCACACGCAAGTAGTAAGGGTACCTTATAGCGCGCCGACATGGGCGTGGCCTAACAACAATGGTGTCTGGCGCGAACAATGGGAACAATGGGATTGTCTAGCGAGAACAATGGGAACAATGGAAACAATGGGAACAATGGGGAACAATGGGGTTGTCTAGCACGTACAATGGGGTTGTCTAGCGTAGACAATGGGGTGTCTACCCCGGTGGTGACATCACGGTGGGGGCCCGCGCGTGCCAGAGAGGGAGTGAGAGGGAAAGAGGGAGAGAGAGAGAGAGAGCGAAGCTCTCTCTCTTTCTCTCTCTCTCTCTCTCTTTCTCGTACTTATGTATAGGTAGGGTGGAACGGACTCTGTGATGTCACAGCGGGCCCCGTCGGAGTACATGGGTGCGAGAGAGAGAGGTAGAGGGAGTGCGCGCGCAGTGCGTCTCTCTCGTGCTGAGGTTGCTCCGGCATCATAGACGCTCCGATGCAGTGCGTGGGTGTGAGAGAGAGAGGTAGAGGGAGTGCGCGCGCAGTGCGTCTCTCTCTCGTACTGAGAGTGTTCTGACGTTACAGCGGGGCCGGAGGCCCGCGCGTGTATGTGTGAGCGAGAGAGCAAGAGGGGTTGCGCGCGCAGTGCGTCTCTTGCAGTAAGAAGAGTGACGCATGTAAGAGAGAGAGAGAGAGAGAGAGCACTACTGCGCGTACCCACGCTCTCTTCCTCTACCTCTCTCTCTCGCACTCACGCAGAGATACTGATGATGCGCTAGGGTATTCTGACGCCGTGTTATAATAGCTGACCCAGAGCGTCTATGTTGGTGAGAGAGAGAGAGTGTGTGTGTATACAGTATGCGTATAGACTTATATTTAGCATGGTACGAATGGGAGTTGGAGGTGAGAGGGTTAAATAATTAAATGTACGTAATTTGTAGATAAATTCCCAGATGTTTATTCAAGTATTATAATATAAAAGGAGAGAACGAGACATAGAATGAATAATTACGCACGCAGCGATATACATATAGATGATTATACAATACATAAAATTAAAACTAGATTTGACACTCGGTTAATATTAAGTATAAGAGTAGCTTAAGAATAGACGCAAAGACACTCACACACATTTTATTATACGAAACTTATAAATAGACAGTGATTCCGGTTGACCTGATAAAACTTATAGTAATTTACACACTTAGATATAGAGTAAATAAGAGTAAAATTATACGTGTTTTGCATTCGGTTAAATATATATTACGTTAATAATAGAAACTTACACCTAATGTACCTGTTTATATATTATAATTAAAATTATTATTATTATTATTATTATGTATTCTTTTACATGTTTGCAAATGAGTTATACAATGAACATTCTTCTTACAATTATTATTATAATGAAAATTATTGTTGATATTCTTATAAAATAATTTTAAATTTAATTTATCGTTGTATGCAGTATCGTCGGTGAACAATCTCCAAAAACTGTCCATGCAATGACCGTGAGACATGTGATGAATGAAATTAACGCAATACTGACCACACAGGATAGAAGCGAAATCTTGTAGCTGCTTAGGACTCCAGGTGTAAACCTTACAGTTTCTTCGGAGACATTGAATATGTTGTGGTACGGTGGGTGGTCGACCGAAACTGTCAAAGAAGTATCCGATTCCGCGTTTATCGATGTAGATGGCCAGCCAATGCTCACCGGGTTTTCGGTGGTCCTCATTGTTAACAACAATTGCAGTCGGCTTCGTCAGAATCTGAGGAATCTTGTCCGCAGGGTACACTCCCACTGTCTGCAGAGGCAAAATTTTTATTGCGTTGAGTATTTGCAACGTGTTCATGCTTTGCAGCGGCTTCCTCCTCCTCGCGTACTATGTCGTATAAATGATCGGCATCGATCGTATCTTGGGAGATCGTGGAAATACTTGTGTTGCTAGCATCTATAGGAGTTGAGTATGCAGTACAAGTTACGGTTATCGATGTGCTCTGTCTTGATTTGGTTGGTGTTGGCGTTTTTTGTCGTGGTTTCCCAGACGGAGTTCCTTGTCTCGTAGACGCAATAATTGTATGTCGTCTTTTGTCCTTCTTGATGTCCTCTTTTTCCGTTTCCTTCTTTTTTTCTTTTAGATCGATGACTTTGCTGGCTGAAGGGTGATAGGCTAATGTTTTATGCAGCCAAATACGTAGTTTATATGCATATGTCAATGCACAACTCATGTACTCCCTTTTCCGTCCATGTAAAAAACAAAAGTGGTCGTTAACGCGTGGAAGGTTTCTAAACGACGGACAGTTGAACTCCTCCAAATTGATTATTTGTCTAGCGAGAAGGTTTTGAAGGAATAAAACTTTAGGTATTCCCCTAACGTAGATCCTCAAAGCGTTTCGTGCAACTTCTCGTAGACTGTTGTACACGTCGACACTGTTGGATTCACCGTCGAACCGTAAGATCGAAAGCGAATAGACAATAACCATTAGGGTAATTCTCTCTACTGAAAATGTATACCAGTACCTGAGAACAAGGTGTGATATGCGTCAACGTACATTGGTCTTGTATTCGAAAACGTAGGTTGTAAAGGTTTCGAAGGTACTTGTACACCATCTACGTAGAGAGACAAGTAATTTATACCGTAATTTTGAAAATTGAAAGGATTCAAACTTTTGTTTCCATTGAAAGCCTTATTATCAAAAAATCCCAGTATCACTCGTTTCGGTAGTTGTCCTAAAATCACGTTGTCGAGTGTTTCACCCAAGACACCGCTATGTATCGTGAATGTTTTGATTTCCACTCTGGTTATGGGATATTTAGCGGTTGTAGTTGCGAGAGTTTTTGCATGGGCCAATAGAATTCCAGGACTTATTTTCACGCGTCTTACGAGTAAATTTGCTTCGGTAATGTTTACGGTGTATGAGCCTGCGGCTGACGAATCCATTAAACAAAATGAGTCCTTTGAACGTACAAGACGTATTTTCATTTCGACGCTATTGATGAGTAATTTATCCTGATTAAAAATATCGCAATGCAAATGTCCAATGAGATCGACGGTTTTGCCATCGGATGTAAAATTTTGTCTGTTTGCAAGTCCTGCGTTTGTACCCTCGTCAGGGGTGCTGTCCATCTGTCTTGGTGTATCTGCGTACCACAAAGTCGTCGATAGATGCGATTCTTAGCTGCTGAGCCGTAATTCAAGAGTGTTTCTATGTACGCTCTGTACGGATAAGCGTTATTCGGAGGAGTGATTGGTTTCTGATTAAAATAAATATCGATTTGATTAAATAACGAGTGTAAGAAATTATTTACAGGTCCTACGTGTTTGTCATCGTCTTTCGAATAAGGTTTGACTTTTACACAAACTTTGAGAAGTGTATGCGCAAGATCCAGGTAATCTTCTCCTTGCTTTTGAACGTAAAATTCGATGGGCGAATCGTCGTTTAACGACGAAATTGAATTATAAGTAGTCCAACAACTCGATTCGATACTGGTTTGCGTTTGAGGGAGTGAAAATATATCCAACTCACTTTTGAGACACTCTGAGCTGTGAGAATGTAAAAACGCCATTTTTAATTGAAAACGTCAAAATTATTCTTTGTCTTCTTTTTTGTTTTCGATATTTTCCTCGATTTCTTCTTTTTATTCTGTTTCTTACGCTTCACTTTTGGCTGTAACCGTTTCAAAGACTTGGTTTTTTTTGTACGTTACCTTTTCTTTATACTTTGACGACGTTTGTACTTTTTACGAGCTTTAAGCTGTTTGATACGTACACTTTCACCGTTCCACGGAAACTGTAGAGCTCTCCTTTTGTCGAATGTTTTATATCCAGACCCCTCCATCATTTTATTAATTTTGTCTACGGCTTTACGTTTCAAATTTTTACCAGATTCGTTCATACGATTATTAAACGATTCTTTGAACGACAGATTTCCATCCGACACGTCATCTAATATGTTGACGCCTGCTCGGACTGCTTCTTTACCAAGGGCGCGAGCACCTTTAGCAATCAAAGGCACCGCTCTTCTAAATAAACCTGCGAGCCAACTACCCACACCGTGTCCTCGTTGCGATATTGAACCTGCATAAACGTGATGTACGCCCCGTCCGCTTCCAATTTGACTATCGTAATAAAGAGAGTAATAAGCCATGTCAAACGAACTTAATCAATCCTTTTAAAATGTAACGCTGCGGTCAACGTACCAAACTCGAATGGTATTGGATGACCATATTGATCTCTTATATCAATGTCGATAACTTGAAAACAATTGTAAAGTATGGGTGTATAACTGATGGGTGCAAAACGTTTAACTACAGTGTTTCCATAATTAAAGTGTTTCGATTGAATATTCACTATGCGAAGCAGTGGTGCGTGAGAATCTCCTACTATACAAGGTTCACACAGATTTGAATAAACAAAAAGTTGATCGGGTATGGCTCTCGAGAGGCTGGCGGGAAAATTTGCTACTTGAATCGTCGATCCATCGTAACTTTCAAATTCTAACGTTTCGTTCAAATCGAAACCTTAAATACGATTAACCGTCGTTGAAAATGTAGCAAACGGTTTCGTACGATTTTCATTTTCTTTGAATTTTATCATTTGTACGAAACCTCCGTTTTCGTTATAGACTAATTTTTCAATTTCAGTGTTGCCGTGATATTTGAATAAACTGTCGTTTATACAATCGACAAGCTGATTAATATCATCGTATATACCGTGTTGAAAATAATAGTTTTCCGTTGCCGATAATTTTGATTCCTCTCTGCTCAAGTGCAGGGTAGTGCAGGGTACGTGTATCTCGGATAGTCCAACCATCCATCGTCCTTGTAAAGCTATCTGCTTTGGTAATTTAGTTGAAAAGCACGTCGTTGTATTGTCTGGAAAATATTTCATACTACTGTTGCTCGGCAAAACAATGGTAAAATCGTCGGATCCATTTTACAATGCTTTTAAATCGTTGACAGAGACCCACGAATTAAATTTTTCAAGATATCCAACCCAACTGACGAAATACTGTTTACGTTTACCTTTGCCTTTACTACGTAAAATTTTATCTATTTTGTGTTCACGATTTTCTACGCGACAACTATCAACGGCCGTGAGTTCTTCGGGATAAAAGAATCCTTCAATGCTTTCACCGTCCAAATCGGTCAAAGTATAAACGTAAATGTTTTTTCGCAACACTTTTAATTATAAAAATTTCCTCTTGCCATCCTCTGACGTAACCTTTTTCAAAAGCGTTCTTGTCTCTACTGATTCGAACGTAACTACCGACTTTGTATATATTCTTTTTCCGTTTCGGTAATTTGTTTCTGCACAGACGTTCTAAATTTTTTCGCGCAATCTCTTCGTTGTGAATAGTTACCGAAGCCGGTGTCATTTTAATGCTAGAATGTCTTGTGTTATTGTAAGCTTTGACGACGTGTTGTAATACGTCAATGTACCTACGAGTATTTTTATGTGTGAAATAACGCCACATACGTTCTTTCAGAGCTCTATTTACTCGTTCAACCACCGCAGCCTTCACATCCGGATTACGCACAACGCAAAATCGAATGTCGTTACGTTTTAAAAAATTTTGCATAAATTTACCGAGAAACTCCTTTCCTCGATCGCTTTGAACCATTTACGGAAAACGTTCTCCGCTTCGTTTTAAAATTTTTTTGAATGCCTCGGTTACTTGGTCACTCGATTTGTCTTTGAAAGGTTCCACCCACACAAATTTACTTAAAACGTCGATCGCCACCAAAACGTAAGACACTCCGTCGTTGTAATTTTTGATTGAGCGCAAGTCCTGTAAATCGACCTCCCAAACTTGATCTAAATACGACACGTTGTAACACAATCTCTTAAACTTTCTTCGTACAGGACGATGTAAAGTATAAGCGTCGTATTTTTCCAACCATTTATAGATCTGTTCCCGCGGTACATCTTTATTCAATCTGATTAAATTTCTTGCACCCGAAAACCCTGCTTCGTGCGAAGGATCAAAATACTGAGACTCTAACCTTTTATTTACATATTTAGACTAAGCCATTTTTTTTTAATTTCCTTTTTTTTCGAAGGCGGTTTTTGGACAATGGTACTGTTTTTAAGACTGTCGAAACTATTATTAAACATCGAGTTATATTCGTCACTGTCGGATTGATGTACATCTTTTGATTTCGGAGTGTCTGAAAAACTTAACTTTTGAGTCACATCGTCAAACATTCTTCTATTACCGATATACTCTTGAGGTGTCAAGACATCCTTTAAAAACTTGGTATATTCTCTTTTTCCCTCTGGATTGGTCGTTTTTCTGTGTCGTGCAGCAAAATTGATTAAATCAATGATATTTGAATTTTTGATCGTCTTACCGTCAATGGTCACCAGTCCCTTTCTGTTCCAAAAAATTCTAGTCTTAAAATTATTCAAGTGGTTCAACAAAAGTTCTGATTTTCTTTTAAAAACGGTGGAACACTGTTTATTATTTTATCGTAAGTAATTTCGTTTTAATCTCTTCAAATGTATCGTTTGTCAGCAGGTTTGGATATTTTTTTTCAGATTTAAAAAATAAGTAACGTTGTAACAACTGTATATACTGTTTTAAACGATCTCTGTCATCTAAAATGTTTGTAGAATCTAAAACTCTTTTCATTTCATCGTCGAGTCTGGAGAGATTATCGCCTACAGTTTGCGTTGTTTGTAAGTTTGAAACATTTTCGTTGGGTTTACCGTCCGTAGAGTTTGATGTAACTGATTGCTTTTGAATTCTTTATATCTGTTCGGCGGGGACAAGAATCATTTTCTTTGTTCTTTCCATTGTTACTGTAAAAGCGTGGAAAAGAGCGTCGATATTATAGGCTGTAGTAGAAACGGTAAGAAACTACCACCCTTTTGCACGATTATGCGCTTCTTTTTTTTCCAGCAGCCGTTAGTCTTGTTGCATAATTTTCTGAGAATATTTTTGTGACGTTTTAATTTTTTAAATTGACAATCTTTCAAAGGTACTACACCTTGTAAAGTATTTAAAGCGCACTCACAAATATATTTAATTAATTTTTTATCGGCGGTTTTTAATATTGCTAAACGTTGCTCTTTGTTTGCTCGTGCTAAAGCGTGCAACAGAACAACGTACCTTTGTTCAAATACTTTTGATTTATTTTTTACTCGGAAAGATTTCGATGTAGTCTTTGCCATTATCGTTCTTAAACTGAAGTATCATCTGCTTGATACTTTTATTTATTGTATTTTTAAATATATTTTATAAATGTACTACTACGATTTTTAGGCACATAGACGTAATGAAACTCGTCGTCTGGAAATATACAGCTTCGAAATCGAAACTCGTCGGGTGTTGCCTGCGTCAAATCTAATAAAAGATAACCGTATGCCTGTTTTACAGCATCTAGATATGCTTACTGCAAAAATTTAGCGTCTTCGAGGTACACTTGTCGTACAGCTTGGTCCTGAGGATTTTTAAACAAGACTATGTAATTTGAGTTTAAGCTGACGTCGCGTTGACCCTGTCCTTGATCAAAAATATTTTGAGTTATAAAAATAACACTTATATTTTTATGATGACATCCTTTGGTAAATAAATCCACTATAACACTGTTTGACGATTCACGCATCAAGTCGTCGATTATAATTAATTTTTTCAAATGTGGATCGTTTGAATAATCTTCGGGTCTCGGTAGACCCTCGCGAAATTCAACGCACGAAAACTCTTGACTTTTGTAACCATCTTGCCACTCTCCGTAATAAAAAATAATCCTATCGAAAACAACGAAAGTATGAA
The DNA here is from genome assembly GCA_026168455.1 of Theocolax elegans. Classification (NCBI taxonomy): domain Eukaryota; kingdom Metazoa; phylum Arthropoda; class Insecta; order Hymenoptera; family Cerocephalidae; genus Theocolax; species Theocolax elegans. Next base: position 55,766,986 of record CM047428.1, read on the forward strand.
ACTTTATGAATTTTCGAACCCACACCGATTTACCACAACTCGTAGGACCGGAAATCGTACAAGTCCACGGATGACGCCAACGCGTATCCATTTTGTGATAAGGTCGTTCCGCGTTCGGCGGCGGCGGCGGCGGCGGTCAACGCGCTGCTAGAGTTTTAGCGTCGTTTTATTTAATTAGCTAAACGCGGAATAAAAAGCATATTTAGCGGACGCTGCGCAATGTTAATTTTACAGCGTTGCGCAGACCAGCTGACCCAGCGACGTACGCGGGAAAACCTTGCTTGTACGCGCACGCTGAAAAAAAGCTTGTTTGAACGCGCACGCGGAAAAACCTTTTTTGAACGCGTTTCGCTTAGAATAGCTGATTTATGAGCGCGGGTGAGCGGACGAGGTACTATTTCACTAAAACTATTATTATGTAACGCCATCTGTTCAAAATCACAACCATTAAGCGTATAATTTATCGATTTTTCCTTTTTTTGAATCCAATATTCTCCCACGACAGGATGACTGCGATTTAACAAATTAACAAAGGAAGGCGTAGTTTTTATTACGCGGTATTGTTGACTCATCTACAAAGGAAGATGCGTTGTCCTTTTTCCTTTTTTACAGAAAGAAATGTAATAAAAAATTTTGACTACTTTTCTATTGTACGTTTTCTAAATTTATATCTGTTTGTCAATTTATTAGTTTGTCAATGTATTAGTTTTTCAAATATTTAAAAATAGAATTCCGCGAAGACAAGGTGTCCAAGACGAATACATGAAAAAATCTTTTGAGTACACGTAACGTATAAAATTTAATTTACGAGATTGAGTAAAAGCTTGAGCATACGATTGTTAAACTTTTTTTAAATAACAATATTCAAATATTAGATTCCCACACTTTTAGAGAATGACATCTGTTCAAAGATTATCGTTAAATGAATTATTTATAGAATTTTCTTTATACACGGAGAGAAGAAACAGACTAGCGTTGTAGGTTAGGCTGTCAGCGCAAAGTTGCAGGATGTCATACCGCGATGGTATGGCCGCCCTGCCAAAAGTTTCCATAGGCATCATAGGTGAAAACGCGCAGGGGGCGTGGCTAAACAAGCAATAGTATGACGATCATACCAACGTGGTATGGAATCACACAAAAGTAGCATGGATATCGCGCAACCATAGCACGATTTCACGGCGGGTAACGGTTGCAGAAACGTTCATACAACGCTGGTTTGTTTCTTCTCTCCGTGTACTCTCAAAATTATTCCACGACTCTATAAAAATTTATGTAATTCTTAAAATTTTTAAAATTTACAAAAGAAGTTTTTTTTTATTACGCGTATTGTTCATTTACCGACAAACGTAGACGCGTGAACTTTCTTTATAGTAAGAAATAAATAATCTTTACGACTTTTTATTGTACATTTTTAAATTTATGACGTTTCATCCGTTTCTTACTTTGTCAACTACACAAAAACGTACACGGAATAAAAATCTATTCAAACTTTGCTTGCGATATTGCGAGAAAAAATAATTTTTACGTATACGCACCTTCCCACGATATCCTCCCTTACAACTTACCCTCGATTTTCCTTGGAGGTGGTACCTAAGTAACGCTGCAACCTCACCATTGGCCAAAATTTTTTCCTATTTTATTTTACTCCCTCTGCTAATTTTTCCACCTCTACTCGTCGTCGACTTAAATATCGAAACTTTGTGTAGGGAGAGTCAGTCATTTTTTAAAACTACAGCTAAAATAGAATTTTGGCAAAATGTCGAGTAACTGTAGGATACACGTTTTGAGAGATTTAAAACATCGCGACATGAGAAGAATAATTAATTCGGAACAAAGTGTAAGAGTGTCAACGTTTCATACCCCTTCGTCTTTCTACGTACAAATAATCGACGAAGGCGAAGCGTACAGTGCTCAACAGAAGGAAATCAACGAGTATTACGAAGTAGTACCGAAATACATTTACACCGAAAAAATTGTGTCTGAAAATAATCAAGAAAGAGTAGTCATTGTACCTGTGACTAGTAAATTAAATTATGCAGACCTTTATGTAAGTATTGTGACGCTGCACTGGGGATCAGGGTGCAGGTCAATTAGGGTCTACTATTTAATATAAACAAAACAAGTATTTATTATACTAAACAACTAAAGTGAAAGGTGGGCGCCAGCCGCGTTAACTCGCGACGAATCTCGATAACACGCGGGTTATCGGTAAACACTTGGAGCCGTGCTCCACTGCTCGGATTCCGGTTCGCTGTAGGGGAGGGGAAGGGGAAGGATGGGACGGACGGGATGCTCGCACGCACCTCCTACGATACCCGGCGGTACCGTCAGCAAGGAAGTAACAGTTCACCAACCTTTTCGTCGTCTCCGGAACACCAGGTTGGGACGCTAATGCACTCTCTCTGTTTCTCTCTCGCTTTGCTCACTCGTACTCAGTCTCGTAGCTTCGAGACACCAGACACTATCGCGCTATCGGCAAGGAACTTGTCCGTTCAGGACGGCGGACCGTAGAGCTCTGACTCTCGGCGTGCTCGAGAGTCCCGTGTTCGTACCGCGCGCCTGCGCAGTACGTACTCGTGCGCGGCACCTCGATCTCGCGTCGTGCGAGCGTGTCGAGTGCCGCAGTGTTCAGGCTGTATCGTTACAAGTCAGATGTATGGCGTTTGTTGACCTGGTGCAGTGTACCTCTCGGCGATGCTGTAGGACTTCCTCCTGGGTAATTATTACATCGTTCCGTCTTGCTTATCTCAACTAATTGGTACGGCGTGAGTTTCAGGTACGAAGCTCACCCGCCGCTGCATTGCTGCCCGACGCCGCCTCGATCATCTCTCCACGACGACGACGTACCAGAACGACCGGTCCCAGGTCTTCAACTACTCCAGGTAATTCATTCAGTGTTGGGGTCACGCTAGTGTGCGTGTTCAGGTGTATAGTATTTTACAAGGTCTGCTGTACACGTTGTTTGTGTACAGCAACCTAACCTCTTTGTCCTATACTGTTCCTTGTACAGCTGTAGTAATTATATACAGCTGTACATATCTTCCCTTGTCTTGTGTCTTCTTGGCTATGGCAATTTATCCTCTTCCTTGCTCCTTACCCTATTGCTGTGTTTTTGTTCTTATAAACATCTCTTTTACAGCTGTATCTTGCTTGGCGTTGGAGGTTCTTCGGCTTCCTGCCTGGGTACCATCTCATCGCCCTGACTGCTGCACTGTAGAGCTGAGGAGTGTCCTCTAGGCTCATTCCTCGACAGCCTCCCTTGATCCATCTATGCTGTTGAGTTAGACCCGAAGGAGCCCTCCTGATTTCTATGCTCGCTCAGGACTTCCTCGCCAGGATCACCTAGTGCTTCGGCTGCATGTGTGTGTTGCGCTTGGGGTGGGGTTATTAGGCTGTGAGGGTAGGTAGGACGTAGTTAATGTGCGGGTAGGTAATTAGGAAATAGTATATGGGTAGGTAGTATAGCTAGGGACTCGTTTAGCTTATCCGGGTAGGTAGGTGTTTGTCATGGGTTCAGTCGCTCGCTCTTGACATGTGCAAAGCACATTGTCACAGTATACAAAGAAATTTAAACAATGACAATGAAAATTAATTTAATAATTAAATAATTTATTAATATTATTTTTTCAGCCAAGTCAGTTTATAGCTATAAAGGTAAACGGTGAATGGGGACGATATATCACGGATGACGTCATCGAACGTTGCAGATCGGTAGACACTGGAGATAGTATCGAGCTTACCCAAGACGTAATAGAAAATGGGATCTATGACTTGGACGATCGTTTCATGCTGCTACCCTCGAGAGTCATACTATGTGGACTTTCAAACATATTACCAAAAACTGATAAACCGCATAAAGCTTGTAAAATTATGAAGGACGTAATGACTGATCGAAAGTTAACCGCAATTTTTCAGCATAAAGGACTATTTCACGACTCTGCGTATACTTGCTTAACGTGTCAAGATAACGATAATACCGAGATACATTTAGGCTGGTTACTCGTAGCGTTAGATTTAGCGATATTCGATGCAAGCGGAATTCATCATCCACTCTGGCCAACCGATACACCTTGTTAATATTAAAAATAAAAACTCTTACCTTGGAAATGTTATATTATTGTTATTAGAATTTAAAATTTGATAATAAATATATGTTTGAAATATAATTGATTGTACGTTTATTTAAATACCTGAAAATAAAAATAAAAGGATAAGAAACAGAATAGGGGAAAAAAAAGTAAATTGCAAATGTTTAATTTTTAAAATAAATATTTAATTATCATTAACGTTATATTTATATACATATATACATAGAGTTATAATTGAACGCAGGACAATTATATATGACCGAACGGAAGAGACCGAGTGATAACTTCGTGGAATCGGGTCCTTGCAATCGAATTGAACTGCAATTGTATTTTATTTTTATCGTCATCGTTTCTATTATTAATAAGATTTACGATACTGTCAAAATTAATCTTTTTTGAATTTTCATAATTTAATTTTATTCCTTTAATTTTACAAATTTCAAATGTTTCATTTTTACTATTTCTTACCTTAAAAGCATAAAATGTTGGACCTCCTGAAACAAATTTTTCAATATATGAACCTTTACCGTAAATTTCCAATTCGCAGGTTAATTCGCCTAGCATGGACCCTACCTTTGGTTCGTACGTATCACTCGGTTTACTTGTAAAAATAATTGAGTCGGTGTCGTAGTAAAGTACGCGTCTATCTAGTTTTTCTAAATACGAGTACAATAACAAACGAGCCTGTGCTGTAGTGTAGGCGGCGATCGCTACGTTACTACCCCCCGACTCAGTTTCTATTTCTTTAATGTATTCTATAGAGACATAGGGTACCTCGTCGTTCGCTATAACGATTTGTTTCACATTTATCTCGGGGTCTGAAAAAAGTTTGAGCAAGCTTTGATAATCTTTGACGATTTCCGTTCTCGTCAGATTATCGCGTTGCCCAAACTTTCCCCAGAATGAATTTAAACATAATTTAGCTACCGAGCGTAAACCAGGGTTTTTTTTAATTAATTTCGGATCTAAATTTATACCCTCTTTATTTTTATACTCTTCTATAAATTGTTTTTCTTTTATGTCGTCTGTACATTCAATGGGATACCCACTGGCCTCTTGCTTTAATTTTAAAAAAGTATTAATATATTCGTTAAAAAGACCGTCTGTATTGGCTGTATATTGACAAACACTATACTGCCAAATCGCGTGAATTTTTATTAATTTATAGCCGCGTTCTAAACTTTTTTTTATTTCATCAGACACCCATGTACCGGTAAAAATACGTTCTTCTTCCCGGTCGTGCGTACACTCTTGCTCATTTAGCATTTCTGTACACGTACGACACAATGGAAAAAGTAATCTTTCGTGCATTTTTACCGGTAACACGGGATGAAATAAATTTCGCGGAGGTAAAATGTCGCATTTTACTAAACCTTCGACATTATTGAAATTTTTAAAATCGGTACCTGCTAATTCGTTACAATTTTGACCAATATAAATTTTTGGATGACCTAGCGGGTATTTCCGTACTTGTTAATGTACGGATACAGCGAACATACATCTAAATATTTAATTTTTTCGCTGTCTTTCGTCTCGTACATAATTACGGTATTACCTGTACGACCACCGTAAAACGCATCCCTCGGTTCTATTTTAATCCCTTTTAAAAGAGGATATGATTTTAAAAAGTTATTTAAATCGGTATTATCTGATAAATATTCTTTGAAATCACACCCCCACATTTCTATTACAATATATCCGAAGCTTTCAATGTGTTTAGTTTTTAAAACGGTTTTTTCGTAACGACTGTTAAAAGTCGAACCGTCTGTTAAAATTTTATCACGACTCGACGAAAAACAGCGAGGGCACCCGTGGTAAAAACAACCGTGATATTCATAAACGGTACCCTTATGGTTTACGCTCGGTAAAAAACCATCAACTCGGAAACCTTCGGTTAAAATATATTCTCGAGCGCGTGCGGCGTGTATAATTTCGCGACCGATTTTTTTTCTTCGCACAGAAGCCGCGAAATAGCTTCTTGTGAATTTTGTCCCGTTTGCGCATAGCCATTTGACGCTATTATACCTATTGTATCTTTTTTTAAAAAATTTTTACGATACTGTCAAAATTAATCTTTTTTGAATTTTCATAATTTAATTTTATTCCTTTAATTTTACAAATTTCAAATGTTTCATTTTTACTATTTCTTACCTTAAAGCATAAAATTTTGGACCTCCTGAAACAAATTTTTCAATATATGAACCTTTACCGTAAATTTCCAATTCGCAGGTTAATTCGCCTAGCATGGACCCTACCTTTGGTTCGTACGTATCACTCGGTTTACTTGTAAAAATAATTGAGTCGGTGTCGTAGTAAAGTACGCGTCTATCTAGTTTTTCTAAATACGAGTACAATAACAAACGAGCCTGTGCTGTAGTGTAGGCGGCGATCGCTACGTTACTACCCCCCGACTCAGTTTCTTTCTTTAATGTATTCTATAGAGACATAGAGTACCTCGTCGTTCGCTATAACGATTTGTTTCACATTTATCTCGGGGTCTGAAAAAAGTTTGAGCAAGCTTTGATAATCTTTGACGATTTCCGTTCTCGTCAGATTATCGCGTTGCCCAAACTTTCCCCAGAATGAATTTAAACATAATTTAGCTACCGAGCGTAAACCAGGGTTTTTTTTAATTAATTTCGGATCTAAATTTATACCCTCTTTATTTTTATACTCTTCTATAAATTGTTTTTCTTTTATGTCGTCTGTACATTCACTGGGATACCCACTGGCCTCTTGCTTTAATTTTAAAAAAGTATTAATATATTCGTTAAAAGACCGTCTGTATTGGCTGTATATTGACAAACACTATACTGCCAAATCGCGTGAATTTTTATTAATTTATAGCCGCGTTCTAAACTTTTTTTTATTTCATCAGACACCCATGTACCGGTAAAAATACGTTCTTCTTCCCGGTCGTGCGTACACTCTTGCTCATTTAGCATTTCTGTACACGTACGACACAATGGAAAAAGTAATCTTTCGTGCATTTTTACCGGTAACACGGGATGAAATAAATTTCGCGGAGGTAAAATGTCGCATTTTACTAAACCTTCGACATTATTGAAATTTTTAAAATCGGTACCTGCTAATTCGTTACAATTTTGACCAATATAAATTTTTGGATGACCTAGCGGGTATTTTCCGTACTTGTTAATGTACGGATACAGCGAACATACGTCTAAATATTTAATTTTTTCGCTGTCTTTCGTCTCGTACATAATTACGGTATTACCTGTACGACCACCGTAAAACGCATCCCTCGGTTCTATTTTAATCCCTTTTAAAAGAGGATGATTTTAAAAAGTTATTTAAATCGGTATTATCTGATAAATATTCTTTGAAATCACACCCCCACATTTCTATTACAATATATCCGAAGCTTTCAATGTGTTTAGTTTTTAAAACGGTTTTTTCGTAACGACTGTTAAAAGTCGAACCGTCTGTTAAAATTTTATCACGACTCGACGAAAAACAGCGAGGGCACCCGTGGTAAAAACAACCGTGATATTCATAAACGGTACCCTTATGGTTTACGCTCGGTAAAAAACCATCAACTCGGAAACCTTCGGTTAAAATATATTCTCGAGCGCGTGCGGCGTGTATAATTTCGCGACCGATTTTTTTTTCTTCGCACAGAAGCCGCGAAATAGCTTCTTGTGAATTTTGTCCCGTTTGCGCATAGCCAGTTGACGCTATTATACCTATTGTATCTTTTTTTAAAAAATTTTTACGGTATAATATCGAACAGGCTGAAGCTATCGTTACAGCTTCTTCAAATGGGCAAACGTTATATTTTTTAAATATTTCGCGAAAATTTATACACGCCTCTCGCAATATATTTACATCGTCTATACAATATTTTATTATTTCTTTGCGTAAATTATATACATTATTTTTGTCAATACTATTGTACCAATTATAGAAGGTTTGTCGATCTTCGTTCGACATCGTTTCGGGGGAAAAATATTTATCATCCGGAATCGAGCCTACATAATTTATATTTTCTTTTCTATTAAAAAGATGTGGAAAGTAGCCTTTCTTTACATCAACTGAAAGCCCAAATGCTTTGGGTGAATTTGCCAATTTCATTGGCATGTAATTGATACTATCAATAAATTTTGTATTTTTTAATTGCAATTTTATAATATTTCGACCGTTCATAATAACGGTTGGCGAAACATTTTCACTAAAATAAATTTTAGAAAAATCGATTAAATATTTTAAAATAAATTGAGAGTCGAAAGCCCGTGCGTTATGCGCAATACAAATAATATCATTCAAATTCGTTTTTCTTCGAATGACTAAATTTAAGAAATCACGTATCGAATTATCACCTTCGAATACGTGTTGACGAACACCGCAAAACGAACACAAATTTTTCAAATCGGTTTTTTTTACAATCGTCGCAACATAATTGTGCGACACATAAATTAACGCTATGTTTCAAAGATTTTTCTCCGTAAATTTCATCTTGACGGGTCTCAAAATCATAAAAAATAAATTGAGTAGTCGGATGATAATTATTTTTCCTCCTTACACGCGTTTCTTGAATTGGTTCAATATTACATAATTTATTTATAGAATGTCTCGAACGACATCTACTACAATATTTTTCACCGCAAATGTGTAATTCTTTTCTTAAATCTACAATAAGGTTACATGTAGAACAATATTTTAAACTATCGCATACGCTTTTTACAGTTTTTTTTTATGCTTTGCAGCTTATCGAGCCGGGTCGCTTGTGCATTTGAAAACACGCGTCATTATAAAATACGCGCTTACAATCAATGCACGAAATTTCGTTTAATTTTTCACAATTTGAATCATTTAAACATTGAGTGCATTGTTTCGTACACTTGTGAGACAGAACGTTTTTGTATGCTACATTGCAATTTATGCAATATCGAAATTTTGACACGATACCTAATATATTTAAGATTAAATCAAAATGTTTATTATTAAAATTATACAATAAATAAATTGTTTTAATATTTATACTTTCGTCAGAAAAATACGATGTTCCGTCAAAAATCGGTTTTGCGCCTTTTCCAAAATTATTTTCTTCAAAAATTATTAATTTTATATTTTTTTCAAGAAAATAATTTTAAAATAAACTAAATTCATCAGGACCACATCCGTTTTCTGGAACTTTTATTTTCGCAAGAGTGCACAAGTTTCGTGCACACTCTGTTTGTCGAAAACGCATGTGGTGAGAAATAGCCTTCCATTCGCTTCGCCATTCGGGAGTGTCTACTTTCCTTGAGTAGACTTCACCGCAAGCAAGAGCGCGGGGTAGACATAAATTATCTTTATTTTTTATTCTGAGAATTGATTTTTTATGAAAATCAACCTCTTTGTTCTCAACACCCGAATTTCCCTTTCCGACGGGCATTTCAACGTAAACAACACTGATATTCAACGATTCATCAATTGAAAAATCGGTATTGCTTTGACAGACCTTGCCAAACAATTCCCATATTTCTTTTGATTGAAAATCTTGTACGCGTGTAAAACGCGACCCGGTACTTCCTAACGCAAATTTGTCGGAACTTAAAGTTATTCCGATCATATCACTGTTCGAGCGATCTTTTAATATATAACGAGTTATTTCATGAAACGCGTCTTCGATATATTTAACAGGATTTTCGTTTCCTGCATAATCTGTAATCTTAAATTTTATCTCGCGACCTAATGTACGAAAACGGGGCACGTATCGTTCGCTATTTGCCTGAAGATGTACACGTTGAAATTCAGCTGTACGGCCTCCACCTATTTGTTTTTCACACGAAGACGCTAAATAAAAATATAATATTATTATTACTATATAATTCGCTTACTAATTTTATAAAAATTTAAAAGTTATTATTTTAATTATTTTTCAACGCGATGCCGTAAAAAATCGAAAGCTCGTAAAATTGAATCGGCTGTTGGCGGATATAAGTGAGGGGACAGCTCGTACTCCTCGCTTATCCATACCCCGACTCGCCAAGCCGTCGACAGATATTCTCGATTGTCGAAAAACAATCGTCTTCGAGCTTAAATATATATTATTAAATTAATATTACTTTTAAACCTATATATGTTTACAATTATAGAATTATTTTAACACGTTTTATTATTTTCATTATTTTAATTTTTAATTCTCAATACAGATTATTGTAGTGTTGTATTGAACAAAAAGTGTTAAAATATTTCTATATCTATTGTAAAAAGTAATAAAGTGTTACTCACCGATTTGCGATATCTGACCTAATGGGTAATCATTTAACGCATATTCTGATACTTTAGGAGTTTTGCAACATATCCATCCAGATCCAAGTGGCCTCTCGTCGCGACCCGGTATTCTCCTTTTACGACTACAATTTGAGGCTGCTTGGACAACATAGTCGTCATCTTCATCGTCCGAGAGATTTTCATTTCGGCTGGACATTTGAATTTCCATCCTCTCGATAGCTTGTTTGGAATTTCGCGCAAGCTTTTTGTCGATGCAAGCAGCCTCGCGCTTGAGTTCACTTAGCGTCCTCTGCCCTCGACTACGTATCTCCGCGATACGTTCTGCTTGACGAATGGTTGGTTCGGGTATTTCTCTCTGAACCGCTATGTCGCCTAACTGCCGACGTAATCGAGGAATACAGCTGTCCTCCGTATCCGTTATAATTTCTAAAATTTATTTAAGATACATAATTAAAAAATTGTATAATTATTATTTGTATTTATATTTTTAAAACCGAAATAACTACCTAATCTTTCGTAATGTTTAAAAAATTCGTCCAATAACATATGGTTTCTAAGACCGCGAGAAATTAATATATCACCCGCGATCAACGTTGCAAACTCTTCGTCATGTAAAAACATTTTATAAATTAAAATAAACTGTTCAACACTTAAAATTCGGATAATTTCGATCATACAATCGCGAGCCTGATTTAACGTCATGTTGCTCCCTAAGAAAATAAAAAAATCGCGATCGAACGTTTCCGTTAATGACGGTATAAAAACCGATAAAAATCCAATAATGCGAGATAAAATTAATATAAACTTATTATAAATTTTTCCTTCCATTGCGAACACTTGTTTTATTTATCGTTGCGCGATTTCTATTTTTAATAATTATTTTAAACGTTCGTTTTTTGCAGTTTAAAATTTTTCCTGCGTTAATTTGCGAATGTGTGTACTTTTTTATTCAGTGTCACTTTTTTCAGTACATTCACAAATACACTTTCACAGTTTTATAATATATAGTTTTTATAATAGAACTCGAACACGAAATTATATTTTTATGTACGCGTTAAGGTTCTTTCGCGTCGAAAGCAAGATTTGAACTAACTACGATCTCCATTTTTTCCTAGCAAATTAACTTTTTCTATGACAACCCCACTCTTACTTTTTTTTTGTAAATTTCTAGACACAACGAAAAACCTCAAAGACGTTTAGAAAAATCTTTCGAAAAACGTTACCTACGATTGATTGAAAAAGAAGGAAACATAAATTTTTTGCGTTTCGCGTTACTTTACCAACGCCTTACAAATTTTCAATAATTGGCAGAATTTTACGATCAGGGTTTTCTTTTGAAATTTGTACGAACAAAAATTTTCTTTCGAGACATCGTCGTCTTTTGCCTTATGCATTTTCGTTCGAAACAAGTATCTTTACGCGTTTTCCTTCGCTTCTAAAATATGTAAAAGAACCTCTTTCTTAATACATGTGACTTTGAAGTTACTTGTACAAACCCGTAACCCTCTAAATAGACCCCCTCCTATTTTACGAGCGACCTTTGCGCGGGACCGGCCAGGGTTTAAAAGGGACACACCGCTCTCCCTGAATGCAGTATTACAGCATCTTTTCTGTAAACTAGTTTTCCTATAATCGGTAAACTCGTCGAGACCTGTGCGACATAAAGTATTACAAAGATGACTCAAGCATTGTTAGAAACTGATTTTATTTTTACCTAAGACGAAACCTTCAAACAAATGGATAGTGAGAAAAAAGTGTCTGTGAATTTAGAAGATAAAAGACATACGCTGCATCGAAATTTACTCGAAACTTCGTACTCGCTAAATAAATCGGCTACAAAAATAATAAATGTCAGTGTACAAGTTTTTCATAATCAAAAAATGGAACCCGTTATTCAATTGTTAAATCAAACTCACTCGACAGGACTAGTAATCGATTCGGATACTTGGGTAGAACTACAAAATAAACTCGACAAAATATCGGAATATTTTAATAACGACAATGACTTATCTTATAAAAGTCGAACAAGAATCTACATCAACGATTTGGAAATAATTTTTGCTACTTCGTATGGAGGAAAATCTATTATTTTGAATAAAACGTCAAAATTATCCAACGGAAACAAAACAGAAAAGAAGAGAAAATGTTTTCAACCAGCTATAGTTATGCAAAAATCAACTTTCGAAGGACTAAAGGATAGTATTTCTTGTATAGAAGAACGATATCGTCGACTCGAACGCTATATCAACGATATTGAAAAATGTAAAAATTTTATTTGCGATATTGTGAAAGAAAAAGTTACCGATTATAATTTAAATTCACGCGAAGGACGAAATTTCTTTAAAAGTTTTGTGATCGGTAATTATGACATAAAATCGAGAGTAAAAGATCGATTTAATTACGAAGAGTCTAAATTTTTCTTAGAATATTACTTTGATATTGTATACTTGGAGTTAACATGCTTTCATTCTAATTATATTTGTGATGAAATAATACGTATGTATTACAATGTATAATATATATTGCCTGTAATATCTCGTAAAATATTACCATTAGGAACCTGGATATCAATTTGTTAACTAACAATTGTAAACACTCGAACAAATCATCTATATAGTTTTGTAAAGCTCGTACACCAAATAATATATATTTATAAAAATATACCCTTCTAATAATAAATAAATTTGTATATAAATTAAATAACACAACAAAAATAACACTTACCAAAATAAATTAAGAATTAACAATTAAGTAAGTAATAGCAATTAACAATCGAGTCAATTAGGTAATTAACGCACGATAAATAATAGTCAGCATTTAAG